>CAJNOP010000051.1:777596-833503 GCA_905250075.1 Rotaria sp. Silwood1 | reverse complement strand
GTTTGAATTCTTTTAATTTTCTTAAAAAAACAGACACTTACTACATTGGATCTTCGACTTAATCAGATCACTGATAAAGGTGCAGAGCATCTTGCTGATGCTTTACATAAAAATACAGTAATCTTTATACTTTCTTTCTGTCACTCATGCACGTCTTGACTATCATCAGACACTTACCATAGTAGACTTGCATCTCAATGAAATTGGAGATCATGTGTTGGATATGATGAAAACTTTACTTATGAGAAATAAGAAACTAAACACAACAGAATGATCTGAAAAGATGTTTATTTAAATGTTTAAGAAAATCTTTCAGTTTTTAATCGGTATTGAGTACGCCAATGTTAGCGTTTTTTCGATTAAGAATACACCTATGCTGTACTATTTTGCATTCTAATTTGTTTTGAATTTTCAAGTCGATTGTAGATTAAAAAAATACATGAAAACGCTTCGTAAGATGACGAATTTACCTTACAACTAATAAATTGTCAAACTCCTAAGAATCGGTAGAGTCTGCTGATAAAAGTTAATACAAAATACGACCAGGTGCAGAAAAAGATGTGGATGAAAATTAAGTGATTTACAAAGGACAAGAGACAATTTATCTACATATTGATCCTAATTAAAAATCATTTTGGAAAAAGTTCACTCTTCACTAATAAAGCATTCTCGATGCAAATCAATGATTTTCTTTAACACTTCATAGTCCATTCTATGACATACCCCATGACAGTCTATTCAAATCAGATTTTTGTCTGTGATGATATGATGGGTTACCTATAATCAATAGACTCTTCAATTTGAAAGTTCCCTTCTTCTTAGGGCACACAGTGCTTTTTAAGGAGCTACAAAATGATGGTAAAATATGTATGAAAATGTGCAACCCTGGGAATATTCGAAAGATTATACTTAGTGAAATCAGATTGTAATGGCATAGGATTGATACTGTTTAACCCTTTTCGTTCCAACGCTTTTTTGAAAACACAGATTTCTATAAGAAATCTTTAAATACGATGTATTTTTTATTTTTTGAACGACATTGTATCTCTGTGTCAAGGATCCATTATTAGTCCATTTTCGTATGGTGGTCTTCAAGACAATCAACGATAAATAGAGGTGCCTTGTTGCAAAGACACATATCTAGTATCATGTCAAAAACTGTGAGATGTTCAAAGAATGAATTTTCTTTGAAGCTGTTTTGATTGCGATTTTGTGTAGTCGGCGAAGGAAAATGTCAAGTAGTTAGAAAAAGGAGAAATCCTTTGTTAAAGGTCTTCCAATAGTAGGTGATGTGTATGATCCCTATTTTGGGGTTTATACTACATGTATTTGGAACAACGAAAGAGAATGTATGATTATTATAGTGACTATCGATTTCTAGGATTATTTCATCACAGTAGTCCGTGACCTAATGAATAAAACGCTTTTCTAAATAATCAACGAATAAGCTGGTGGCATGTTTGTTCAATAACACTATCCATACATATTTATATATCATTGATGTTCTAGGCCAAATCATCGGACGTATATATACGTCGCCAGGACTCAAAGGAATAAAGGGCCTGAATGTTTGCTAGCCAATCAGAGAATGCGCCGATCACGATACTGACGACATCGCTTGAGTTTGATCCAATTAGTGCACAGAAAACCCTTCAGCTACCATGGCTATTCAGTTTGACTTAACAGAAATTCTCGTATATAGTGACATGTGACATATGTATCCTTCCTACCATGTACCTACGGCAGTATTTCATAGAACCAATTGCATAACCAGGTTCTACCTTTGGTTGTGATCAGAGCTTTTCGATCCGATTTTCAACAGTTTCAAAGAATGTTTTTTCGCGGAATCTAAATTTATTTTTAAAAGGAATCACAGTTCACTGAGACAAAAATGAAATTCATAATTTATTTTGCCAATAAAACTTTAGTAGCCTTATGCAAAAGAAAGATGTTTGTCTCAGCAATGAAGCAGATTTAGATTCTCCGGCTAGTACATGTGGCTTAGAAGCATTTACACTATAGTAGTGCGTTCAACCCAGCAAATTTCTCTCAGTTTCTACAGACCTCAATAATATTCAGGGATTTGGATACAATCCATCATGACACAACACTTTTAGAGAAATACCGATGGTCTACCAGCGATTTTCGTCTGGTTCGAATCATACTGGTTCTACGTATTTGAGAGAGCCTCCAAAACTCGATTTTTATTCAAATCTACTGGAGCAATTCGTTTTCTCTGCTATAAGCGGCATGAAGTTAGAACAACTCGACAATAATTCTCAACGACGACTGCAAATAGCTACTAAACAGAAGGGATTTCTGAGTTTGAACCTATATTGGACATTAGAAATACAAAAATCTGTGCACCTAAACACTGGGCTAGCATACGTATATATTTCTCTATGACTTTTCTCTTGAGATATACATTCATCAAATGTCGCTTCTCAAAGTTCACAAACGAAAGTGATATACTCTTGAGTGTTACGATCTGAAGGAATAGAGTCTGATCCTAATAAATCTCAATACCTCCCATACTCACTCAATGCCTTTGATTTTTCATCTTTTCGCTTTCTCAATTCACTAAGATCAGTCGCACGATCATAAATGTCAACTGTGTATTATAGGCTGACAAGACAATAAATTATAGTTTATCATAGTCTTAATTCAAGCTTGCCAACTGTTTTGAAAGCAACAAAGTTTCAAATATACTTCAGCATCACTTAGAAACTCTCGAAAACGTCCCTATATTCTGGAAAAATGGCCCCGGTGTCATGATTGATAGAAGAGATATTATAGACACAGCTGTCATATATTATGCCTGCTATGCAGTGTTGCAGCACCATGTACTTTGAAAAATATCGAAGACAGCTCATTTTCATACATATTTTGACATCATTTTGTAGCTCCTTAAAAAGCCCTGTGTATTCCTAAAAAGAAGGACACTTTCACATTGAAGAGTCTATTGATTATAGGTATTCCATCATATCATCAAAGACAAAAATCTGATTTGAATAGACTGTCATGGGGTATGTCATAGAATGGACTATGAAGTGTTAAAGAAAATCATTGATTTGCATGGAGAATGCTTCATGAGTGAAGGGTGAACTTTGTTTCCAAGTAATTTTTAATTTGGATCGAGGTGTGAACAGAACGAATAAAGACTCCAGTAATATATTCCACTCTGCGTCCTGATAGATGCAGTCTGAATCTCTAGGTTTTTATACGCCCGTTTATAGCTGGTCGTTGTACACTTGTCTACTCAGTTTTTAGCACCTGCCGATGCACTCCCTCATATCCGCCCATTTCTACATACTCTAGTTCTATCCTACCCGCCCTCTACCCCATTAAATATTGATCAGAACGGGTGAAAGGGGGAAAGCAAGAATTTAATGCTCTACAGTACAAGTAAAGTACAGTTAAAGGTGTGTGCCATTATCAGTGGATATTCACTCTTAAAAATAGTACCCTTACCCTTACCCACACCCACAACACCTATTCCCACATACAAACTCACACTTCATTTGTTTTGTTACATGCCTATGAATGAGATTCAGCACTTAAAGCAGAGAATAGAAAAAAAGCGAATAGCTTACATGCTCTTATTGAATATGCTGGCCAATTCACTGAAATTAAAAAATCTCTTAAGTTTTACTAATCAAAGAAATGGTTTTCTACAGATGCGGGCAAAAACAATTTCAAAAGCTTTTAAAAGTTTTCGCCTTATCAGACAATCATGTGTGTTAGTCTTGATTACAAAATGGTGAAAAATTGGTCTCAACAATTCTTTCAATTTTTTCTTCAAACGAACCTGAAGAACAAATCTGGAAGGAAAAAAACCCATCTGTGATTCATACACGTTTTATGTGTTATTACTTCTTTCCCACAACACATCGTGGAAGCGAGTTGTTTTTACCCAGACCACTTTACACGAGTATTTACAATGCAGTGAGCACTACTCATAGTTGCCGTGTTTCGTGGGCAAATTCTCAATGTATGAAAAACTGAGTGTAATATTCGTCTAATGGGATTCTTACGTCTCTCCTATCATCACTCGCTTTTTATTATACTTCAGTATTTATCAAAGCTTTAAAATATGATAAGGGTGAAATTGCTTGTTTTACCTGTTCACAAGCTGTTCAAAACAGTTTTTTTATTCAGTTTTTCTTGATCAGCTCGTCTATAAACATAAAATATATTCTGTTTATGTGTACATATTTACTGACACATTTCTTCCTATAGATAAATTATAATTTCACTGCAAGAAGCACCCACTATGATTGGTTCGGAAGTCACTGGCGGTGAGCATTTGTTCTTCGCAACTGTATTTATGATTATATTTCTATCTAGTTTACCGAATTTTACCATTCTACTATGTCCATGTACTCGATCAAAATACAAATGTAACTCGTCTTGAAATAGGTCCAAAGATTCTTGTTAAACAAGATCATGAGAAAGTTCTGATTGGGCCAGAACGCATGTTAATTATTCCGTATGTAATCCTCATATCTCTATTGATTGTTTCATTTGCGTCAGTTTAATAGTTCCCGTCACTATTGTGTTATTGAAAACCCAGTTCTACGCAACAATGACGGCAAAATTGTTTCTGATACGAATGGTCAAGTTAAATTGCTCCATTCGGATATTGAAATTCGATTTGCTCAAGAGCCATTTCCACTCTATCCTGGTGAAGTGCTCAAAGAAGCTGTCGGTCCGCTTCAAGTGATCGAGCCCAATAGAGCTCTTCGTCTACGTGCTGTACTTGATTTTGTGGATGAGAACGGTCAAGAGATTCAAGTTGGTGAAGAATTTCTCTTTCAAGGACCAGGTACGATACGATACTGTGAGCCTAGGAATTAAAAACCATGCACTATTGTAACGCTGACATATAAAGCAGACTCAAGAGGATTTAAGCTTTGATTTTCATATCCATTTTTTTTTCAGGAACCTATTTCCCACGCAAAGAAGTTCATATTGATAAAGAAATTCAAGCTAATATTTTGAAATCAAATGAAGCAATTCGTTTGCGTGCTAAAAAGAAAATGATCGACCGAAATGGTCTTGAGCGGGAAGCAGGAGAAGAATGGCTCATTCGAATAGTTGGCTCTTATTTACCATCGGCTTACGAAGAAGTTATTTCAATAGTCAAGGCCTACGTGTTAACTGACAAAGTATGTATCAATGAAATAAATGCTATTTATGGTGATTTATTATAATTGCACTTGTAGAAAGCTCTTCACGTTCGTGCTTTACGAACATTTGTCGATATATTCAAACGCAAACGTCTTCACGGTGAAGAATGGTTGGTATATGCTAGTGATGCTGAAACATATATACCTGATGTTTATGAAGAGGTTTTTCTCTTTTTATTTGTCTTCCATCACATAAAATAACATAGAAAAACAATTAATAGGTGGTTGGCATTGTTCCAGTCACTGTACTTCATTCTCTCCAATATTGTGTAATTAGTGATCCTATCGGCCCGAACGGTAAACCTCAACTAGGAAAGAAGAAACTTGTCAAAGTATGGTTATTACTATTATTGATATTATTTCATTAATATCAGCTGTTTGAACTAGGGTGAAACAACCTTTTTCCTTCAACCAGGTGAGAAGCTAGCCAACGGCATTCAAAATGTATATGTACTTGAAGAAGACGAAGGCCTTATTCTCCGATGTATCGAAGCATTTAATGAAGAGGAAGTTAGTAGACTTTTTTACTTTCTTTGAAAACTGTTTCTTAATTCTTCAGAATGTAAGACGCAATCCAGGCGATCTTTGGATGGTTCGCGGTCCCAGAGATTATATTCCGACTGTCGAAGCTGAGGTTGTACGTCAACGAAGATCTATTCCGTTGGATGTCAACGAAGGTATATATGTACGTAATGTCAAGACAGGCAAAATTCGCTCAGTAATAGGCAGTACCTATCTACTTACGGAAAATGAAGAACTCTGGGAAAAAGAATTACCAACTGAAGTCGAACAATTACTTGCACTTGATGTTCGTCATTTTAAAAATCAATCAGCGGTACCTACTTCACTTTCAAATCGAGACAAATCAAGAGTGGTCACCTATCGTGTACCACATAATGCATGTGTACAAATTTATGATTATAAATTTAAAAAAGCTCGTATTATTTTCGGGCCTGAACTTGTAATGCTTGGTCCTGATGAGCAATTCACAGTTCTTAATCTATCCGGTGATAAGCCAAAGGTTCCAAATAGAATTCGTGCTATTTGTCTTTTGCTTGGACCAGAATTTTCGACCGATATAGTAACCATTGAATCGAGTGACCATGCTCGACTCTCACTTCAGTTGTCCTACAATTGGTATTTCGAAGTGAGAAATCATATTTTTTTAATCAGTGAGAAGAATAAGTGCGCCTTCTCTTTTTAGATCGCTGATAAGAATAATAGCAAAGATGTAGCTAAACTCTTTTCAGTACCTGATTTTGTTGGAGACTTTTGCAAAACGGTTGCAGCAAAAATTCGAGGTGCTGTTGCTGGTATTTCATTTGATGATTTTCATAAAAATTCAGCCAAAATTATTCGCACGTCCGTCTTTGGCATTGATGAAAACGAACGAATTAATAATCGACTTGTATTTGCACAAAATAATCTTGTTCTCACTTCAATCGATATCCAAAATGTTAAACCGGTCGATCAAAGAACACAAGATGCTCTTCAAAAGAGTGTACAATTAGCTATTGAGGTAGATTCTTTTTCGGTAAATATTTATCTGACGGTGTCGCCATTCTACTTTAGATAACGACTAGCTCACAAGAAGCTCAAGCCAAGTAATAGAAATTGTAAGATAAAAAAAAGATCATTTTCACGTTCATTTATAGGCATATGGCTTCGCAAATTCAGCAAGAAGCCAAAGGTCATCTGGAACGACAAAGAATCACTGACGAAGCTGAAGGTAGACGACTAATTATTGCTTTTTACTCTTCTTTATGTGTACTAATGAGAAACATAATGGTTTTCTTTTATTTACACGTTAATTGGACACGATAAGAGGAAATTTTGTGTGTATACTTCTCAGCTAAGAACATCAATATGGTATCATCCACAAATCAGTTGTGGAATTTACATAATTCTTCTACATTCTAGTAAAATGAAACCAATTATTCGACTTGAATTATATTCTAAATTGTCACTCTTCATAGACTATCAATTTCCTATGCCATGACTCTAAAATTCTATTATGCGACTACGACTTGTCTCTATTAACTTATATAATTGAATAGACTATCAATCTATTTTTTATTGTTCTAGCTGAAAAGGAACGTCAAGAATTGTTGATGCTTCAAGCACGTTCGGCTGTTGTAGAATCAATTGGTCAATCGCACGCGGAAGCTAAGTCACGTGCAGAAGCAGTGATAATCGATAGCGACGCCATTGTCGAACAAAGTATGTTCGAAGCTGTTTTTTGTAATCTTCAATTGAAGACTAATTTTTTTTCTAATAGCTACTCTTCGAACTCAAGCAACGAAGATTGAATCTGATACTGAACTCCATCGCTTGAAGCAAACACGTGAACTAGAATTAGCACACGCTAAATTAACATCTGAACTTGAAGTTGAAACGAAGAAACGATTGACTAACATCGAAATTGCAGAATTCAAGGAGCATGTGACTGCCATTGGACGTCAAACGATTCAAGCCATTGCCACCAGCGGACCTGATAATCAAGTAGATTTTTTCCTCAAATATATTTTGTTCAATCATTCGTCTAATAATCTTCATAGGTTAAACTTCTTCAAGCTCTCGGTATCAAATCAACATTAATCACGGATGGTCACAGTCCGATCAATCTGTTCAACACAGCCGTTGATCTCGTTGGTGAATCGTCGAATTCTTATTAGCAGGCATTTTCCATGAAGACCAATTGAAAGTGGTAGTTGGTCGGAGAAGACTTAGGTTTTCAAATATACTAAACTTTTTTAGATTTCAATGTAGTCATACATAGAAATATATACTCATTGATTTTTTTTCTCGGAAAATACTACAGTAATTGTTTCGTAATACTCATGTGTTTTTTGTCCTTACTATTTACTTTTGAGATAAACAATATAAATCAATTCCTTTTGATGATAAATTTCGAAACATATCAATAATAATTCGAATCAGACGAATCCCATAAAATGTTCAATGCAAAAATCAAAGTTTTCCTATATATTTCTAGTCAGATAATGTTTACATCCGTCACATTGGTAAGGAGGTGAAGAAACTTTTTTATATAGATAATCTGTACCATGCTATTTTCAAATGTTCACTACAACTTTTCCTTGTACCCTATTGGAAAGCAATGTTTCGAGAGTAGTAGATCTAGATTTGATCGTTTCTTCAATGAGAAAACAAAATTTTGACACCGAATTTTCAACTTGCCAACTTTTTAAAACTGGATAGCAAAGAATATTCTAGCTATAAACTATCAGCTATTTGGAAAAAAGCATATGTCGCCTTTCAAACGCTCTAGCGATACAGGGTGCTGTATAGAAACAGCCATATACCAGTGCTTACGCTGTCATATATACGGGCTAATCACATACTAGCTTCAAAAATCAGCGTATATTACTACATAATTATCGTTCCATCAGACAGATAATCGGAGGAAAACAGCCGTTCATGACTTTTAAAGGATCACTCGATGTTTGACGGTATCCAGTTGAAAACATAGGAAGTCAGGGCTTATCCAGCAGACCATGTAAATACTTATTCATAGCAATCATTCATTGTTTACTTAGCACTACTATTCTTTCAATACTGATATAACCTCTTACTCGTGATTTCTTCCATATAGAACATCCTTTTACTAGATATAATAATTGCACTCAAACTTCTGAATTAGACATGCGATGAAGATTGACCTTTTAAAATTCTAAGGTTTCTCGTTGATTTTGAATATCAGTCAAAGATTCTGGATCCGTTTTCATTATTTTTCTTCTTCTTTTTTAACTTATCTAATTGCTCTGCTAGTTATTTTTGTGAGCCAACAGATACTACTGTCGATCCGTCTGAGTTAACTAGATTACTTTCTTGATGTTGTTCGAGAAAAATCATAAAGAATCGCGTGTGTTAAGGAAGAAGAAAACCTTCATTCGTTACAAAAACATCAACAACAAAGAAAATTAATTCAAATTGATTCAAAACTTGATATCATGCAAGGCCCGATTTAATTTCAGTTTCAATTCGTGTTACCTCAACATATCTTCATTAACACAAGTGTTTCACCGTGGGCATCGTACAGTCACATTTAAAGATCAAGTAAACATATCTTAGAACACTCTATTGACCTCTCAAGAAACAAAGTCTCATCCTTTATTGAACATTCACATAACTTAACAATATTAAATACACATGCTATTCAAAGTATTTGAGCAGAATCGTAAATCTATCAATCAGTTTAAAATTGACACTTTTTTATTGGATAGAAGTCAATGAATCAATTCAAAAACTAGCTGCTCAGTATGTTTTCTCAACTTTTAATGCTGAACCTCTTGTAAGTAATAAAAACCAAATATTATTGAATAATGTTCGCAAAGCAAAAGTTTTCTGAGCTTTCTTCGAATTCGATCTTGAATTGAGTTTCACACAAAATTTATACTACTTTTCTAAGAGCTCATTCTTTTGATTTATTTTTGCTTCAAAAGAGAGCATGTGTAGTGAAAAGTATCTTGGCTAATATCCTAAAACACACAAATATATCTATGTCAAATCTGAAAACTTCTTTATTTCGGCTTATATTGGATTTTTCACCTATTCTATAACTTTGAACTTGTCAATCTCTGCATTAACTTCTTGAGATATCCATCTACAAGACCATGAGTCAAGTTTAATAGTACTGACGAATGTGAAAATCATTAAAACTTTTCACATTAAATGTTTTCTGAAAGCTGATAACGAGAGAACATTAAAAATCAATTATAATAAGACGAGATTTTTCACTCTGTTACATTTTAAAAACTATTCTTGGGATATAAGATAAGTATTGTGTGACGTCGCTTAATTGAAAAGAAACAAAAATCAGAATAAATAAGCTATAAGAATGATATTTGTGCAATAAAAATGTAAAGTTCATTTCATTCTGAATTCTCAAGAGATGCTCATAATTTTATTCTCATATTATCTAGCACTTCTCTTCTAGTATGTTATACATGATTGAACGACTACAAGATAATCAGGAATCTATTGTAAGAATCTCGTAAATTTTCATTACGAGAGACATACAGTATTATTCGAACCAATATAGATATGTCTAATTTATACATGATAATAAAGTTTCCATCTGTAGGCTAAAAATATCTTCCAATGAGCTGTCATAGAAATCCTACTTTTACAGGTAAAATTACTTTAATTTGGACTTTTTCCAGAAAATTCGATTTTAGTTGAATCAACCGTTAAGTGAATAATACAGGCAGTCACCGTCTTCATAATTAGTAGTTCATTTAAAATATATTTCGTGATTTTTATTTTTTCTTTAATATTCAAACAATCTATGAAAGGACAAGACCATAATCGAACTACATCCGTAACACAATCAGACAAACTAATATGACATATCAGAAGCACGTTTTTCTATGAAGAAAGTAAAACAGTATATTGTCTGTTTATGCATGTTCTTGATTATGACGACTGTTAGTAATTGTTTGCGCCTAGTTGATTACATGACGATTTGTTAAACCGCCGAGTAGACCTTGTCCAAAGCCCATGAGATTGATAGGACTTTTACCATCGGTAACAAGCATTGATTGTATTCCGAGTGCTTGCAAAAGTTTGACTTGAGTTTCAGGACCCGATGTAGCAATACTTTGAATAGTCGAAGGACCGATTGATTCGACTTGTAATTTAAATTTTTCAGTTTCAATTTGAGACAGTTCTGTTTTTTTCTTAATTTCTAGTTCATTTTGTTCGCGTAAAAACTTGATTTCATCTTCGCGTACTAATTTCAAACGGGCCAATTCAGCTTCAGATTCAATTTTGGTCGCTTCAGCTTTGCGACGTGCTGCAATAGATCGAGAAAAAGACTAAGCTTTCTTGATGTAAATATAGAAAAGAATACCTTGGTGAACGGCTGTTTCACCTTCAATACGCTTTGATTCAGCACGACTCAAAGCTTCTGCTTTGGTTTGGCCAGTTAATTCTATAGCCGCCGATAGGGCTTGTGATTCGAGTAATAGTTGTCGAATCTTTTCAGCTTCAGCTTCATTTTTAATACGTTGTCGTTCTAAGAAACCTCTAGCTTCTTGTTCACGACGTGAAGCTTCATGTTTAGCAGCGGCTTCTTGCGAATTAGTCGTTATCTAATAGAGAAATTGGTATTCTTATTTTGATAGAAACAAACTATTCAATTCCATACCTCAATGGCAAGTTGAACACTCTTGTGTAGGGCATCACGCGTACGTGGATCGACAGGTTCAACATTTTGAATATCAATCGATGTAATGATCAGATTATTTTGTGGAAAGACAATTTGATCACGTACACACTGATTCGTATCAAGACCAAACACAGACTCACGAATGATGTGAGCGGAGTTCTTGTGGAAATCATCAAATTGAGTACCAGCTACAGCACCACGGATACGTGAAGCAATAGCTTTGCATATATCCCCGACAAAATCAGGCACTGAAAATAGTTTAGCCGCTTCTTGCTTATCATGTGTGTCTTTCACTTCAAAGTGCCAGTCTGAAAAATAAAGAATAATCAATCATGTGTGTTATTGAATGTTTTTTTTCTATGTTTTTGAATTACTGTAGGCAAGTTGAAGGGATAGACGAGCATGATCAGCTGTCTCAATATCGATGCTATCAGTGAAGAAATTTGGACCGAGTAGTAGACAAAGGGAGTTAACTTGATTAGGTTTTTTCGGTATGCCACCGCTCAGAGAAATCAGAGTAAAATGTTCATCAGGTTCTAGCATGACAAGTTCTGGACCGAAGACAATACGAGCTGTCTTCCGTTTGTAATCATAGATTTGAACGGCCGCATTATGTGGAACACGATATGTGATCAATTTCCACTTATCACGTTTAATACTATTTGATGTCGAGCTATTCGATTGACTATTTAAGGTAGTAGTCGTCAATGCACTGTTGACCGAAGTCAATCCACGCATAGCAGAATAGCGCTCGGTTAATGGATCACGCGTAAGTAAATATTCAATTTGTTCGGGTAATTCTTTGTCCCAAAGTTCTTCATCTTGTGTTAACATGTAAGTTTCACCGATGACTGCTCGAACACGGCCACTTTTGATATTACGAACATATATACCTTCATTTTCATCTAATGGTATTGCTTTTTGTCGATTGACAACTTCCACTTGAGTTGGTGGAATATATTCACTAAGAGTTCAAATTAAATAGCTATATATTCAAAATGTTCTTAAATAAAGGAAAAGTTACATACGTTGGCCCTCGAATCATCCATCGTTCACCCGGAATACGCACTTTTTTTGTTTGTTCATCCTCGAATCTTTCATTACATTTGACAATAACACCTTCGTCTTCACCCAAAATAAAAACGTTTTGAATGCCTTTCAAGAGATTTTCACCGGGTTGGAGAAAGAATGATGTTTCGCCACACACCATTTTCTAAATGAAACAATTGTATCATATTTTCTTATAATTACCTCTTGATAAAATATCAACCTTTCTTCCGAGTTGTGGTTTGCCATCGATAACTGGATCGAGAATGACACAATATTGTCGTGAATTGAGTGTGATTGCATCGACAACTGCAACAAGTTCTTCATATATATTAAGAATATGTGTTTCCGTATCAACATGCGTCACAAGCCATTCTTCTCCACTCAAACGTTGCTTATCAAAATCGTCAATGAAAGTTTTAAGGGCCCGAAGATGAAGAGCTTTTTTCTCAGTTAAAGCATAGGCATTTTGAACTGATACAACTGTTTCCTATAAGATTGAAATAGATAGTTAGCGAGTAACACAAAATACTAGAGAAGTTACATAAGCTAGTGGCAAATAGGCACCGGTCTTCTTAATTAGCCACTCTTCTCCCGTGACACGATGTTGACCTGATCGATCGATAAGTTCTTTTTTGGCATAAAGTCGAATGGCTTGATTGGGACCAATAATAGTTGCTTGAATTTGTTGTTCGACATTGACTTCTTTACGAGGAATATAGGTAGCTGGACCTTCGAACATCCATTCATCACCGGCTCGTCGTTGTTCCTTGTGTGAATTTTCAAAATCAAGTATAGCTTTTAATCGCAGTGCTGAATTAGCTGGAACGACTGTAAGTGCAGTCACAGGCTATAAATAAGAGTTTATATGCGTAAACAATGTTTTCAAAATTTTATACCTGGCGAAGAATTTCTCCTGGATAGAGAGGAAATGGAGTTTGATCAGGCTGTGTCAGACGAATATCGATTTCGGCATGGACTAATTTTGCTTGACCATTTTCGTCAAATTCCACTTCACCTTCCTCATTACGTATCACTGGCGATTCGACAATACAATAATGTAGCGGACTACAAAAATCAAAAATAATATTTTAGTTTTTCGTGTTACCGAATAGACCACTGACGGAATGATGATCATTTTTTCTGGGCCCACCGTGACCATTTCATTATCCTGCTTAATAAAAGTCTTTGGACCTGTTTCGAGGCGCGTGATATTGGTGTTTTGATCTAACACATGTATATAATAATAAGGTGGAATCCGATATACGGGTCCTGTAGCATTGCTTTCATTGGTAGTACTTGATGAAGTAGTACTCATATCAATTTTTTCCTATATGTATATATATATATATATATGAGCAATAATGAACAATTATGCGTGCGTGTTGACAAATGTCTTCTTATAAAAATCGAAGAATGAAAGTAGTCAAAAGTGTAGATGGGGTTTGTGTGTCACGACAAATTTCTCCCACTATAGACAGAAGAGAAAAAACCACACCTTATTTTTCTTTCCCTTGTTGTTATTGTACAATACCCACCTTCTTTCGTCTCACAAGCTATTGAAATAAAACACAAGCTACTTTAAATGATTCATCAGTAAGAAACCCAGAATTATGAGAAAAAATTTCCAACAATAATAAAGCCATTTTAAATTCTGTGAGTAGAGAGCTGGGGTGTGGGTGTGAGTGGATGTGGATGTGGAATGTAGGGGTGTGAATGTGAGTGTAGATGTAGGGTGTGATACATGGAAATTTGAAGGTGGTGATATGAATGCGAGGTGTTGTCGCCGAGAAGAGCTCTGGTTTCAGGTGTTTGTGGGTTCACAGGCGGAAGTGCGTACCAAGATATGGCCTACCTCCACGCCTACATTTCAATATCCTGAGCCCTACAAATACACTACTGGCCATAAGTCCCGGGATGTATAATATTCCCCCTCATCCTCGACCATTTTCCATGGAATTTTTACCAGAGATAGAGCTTAAAAAACTGTGATCGCCAGCATCGACTCGAACTCTATTGACTGAGATAGTATGGAGTTATGACTCAAACATTAGTTTCATCTCTGCTTACGTGTCAATCAATATTAACGGTTTTGTAACAAACATCGAGAGACTAGAAGTCTTGTTTAATCTCCAAGTTATTTCGTAACTATTTAATGCTAGTCGACTTTTCTCTAAAAACGCCCGTATTGAACGTCTTTTTCGCAAGGAGTTGTAAAGAAAAGAATTTCATATGACTCTTGTTTTTATTTTTCTTAACTTTAAGCTACATAATATACTGTACAAGACGAAAAGTTTCCAAGTGACCCTCAATAATGCGTATAATCATCAGACAAAGCGATCACCGCTTGAAAACGACGTTTTATGCTGTTCACAAGATTGAATGCCAGCTGATAAAGCGGCTCTCTCCACTCGTTGTTTATAGCATCGATCAAATCTCTGTGTGTAGTTCGTAGTTGTTGAGCAACTGTTACCTTGAGCAGAGACCAGAAGGTTTCAATTGGATTGGCATCAGGACTCCAAGATGGCCAAGGTAGAGTTACAATTTGTCGAGTAGACTTCCAATTATTGGTGTAGTTCGATCGATGTTCGGGGTCGTTGTCTTCGAGTAAAAACCATTGAGATTGTCCGAAGTGTACGTGAGTGGAAGGAAGAAGAGCTTTTCAATAGAGTTTGTGGCAAATGAATTCACTGTTTACGCTGTTCTGGAAATAAAACACTCGCCCAAATCCCATTGATGGCAAACAGCCCCAAACGTTAATTTTTAAGGGATATTTGACTGTTCGAACAACTTTTCTCTGATCTGGTCGCTGCCATGTGTACTTTTGTTTGGCATGGAGATGAATTGTTGTTTCGTCAGTGGCCATCACTCGACTCCAGTCGTAATTTTCCATCGATCTTACCCATGCTAAACGCTTTGATCGATAATGTTCGCTAAGGAGGGGTTTTGATAAAGGCTTTGAGTACTTGAGGTCAGCATTCTTCAGTCGTCGTCGAACTGTACGATCACTCACACGAACTTCGCTGTTCTGGAGTTCTTGCTTGTTGCGTTAATTTCTGCAAGAGGCCATGTCGACAATCATTTGATCTTGTTCAGTAGTAGTCGTTCGCAGCGCTCCGGATCGATAACACTCGGAGAGATCTTTTGTTTCTTTCCAACGATTTAGCCAGCGAATGACGGTCTTCAGATTACATTTTCCGATCTTGGCAATCTTATGAGGACCAAGTTTTGGGCCATTCTTGTGGTTGGCGAGAAAGACAATTTCGTAGCGTTTGCGAAGAGGGAGGGACATCAGCAAAAGAGACTTTAAATAGTGTAGATTGAGATAATTTCACTATTTTTCTTTGCTTATTTATACTTTTCCGCATAAAAGCTACTGTGTTAGATTATTGACCAATCAATAATTAGTAGAAGAAGAGAGCGCTTTGAGAAATTGCATGTATAAAATTGCATAGAATTATAAACAATAAATGTGCACTACGTATTCCTGTAACGCGAAATTAATTGACATTGGCAGACTAAGAAGCAACTTACAGATTAAATAAGACTTCTAGCCTCTCGATTTTTTTCATAACAACCGTGAACATTGATTGACACGTAAGCAGAGATGAAACTAATGTTTGACTCATAACTTCATATCATCTTAGTCAAAAAGAGTTCGAGTCGATGTTGGCAATCAGTTTTTTAAGCTCTATCTCTGGTAAAAATTTCATGGAAAATGGTCGAGGATGAGGGGGATATCATACATCCCGGAACTTATAGTTAGTCTTGTACCATGAGACTAACAATGTATGAAAATACGAAGCGATGAATTTTTGCAACAATATATGGATTGGTGTTGCCTTGATCGATCATTTTTATTCCGATTTATTTTCGAATAAGTATATTTTTCTTTTTAAGAATTAAACGTATTTGCTCTCGGACTGATTCCATGCAGACTTCTAAAAGTGCATTTTAATCTCACTGATTGAATAACTATTTTGATTTTCATTTGCAGTTCAAAACAATTCAATGATTTGATTAACACATTAGGCTTTTTTTTATACACCATATAGGTATCTGGTTTCAATTACTTCAATATTTTGGCTCTTAATTAGGGAGATGAGAGTTAGATACTTCTGTACATCTATTTTTTTATCTAATGGCAACATGAAAAATGATTCTTTTAGTATGTTGTCGTCCATAAGTAAATTTGACAAAGGGAAATGCATCCTATGTATTTCATTCTAGCTTGTACCAAGACACATGTTCATACTAAAGTAAGAAGTACTTCAATGATTTGTTTCGTATTTGCTTTTCTAAGTTCTTAGTCATTTTGACGAGATCCGGTTGTAACATGTATATCTCTCATGACTAAGAAATCGTCAGTGGGAGGCTAGAAAACGACAAGGAAATTTATTTATTATTTGTTGTAAAAGATCATGTTGAACAAGGATTAAGATAACGTTATACAACGAGAAAAATAAGCTAAACTCTAGCCTTCTCCAAGATTCATCTTGCAAACACTGACAGACCTGTAGATTCAATAAGGTGAAAAGTGGACTTCTGAAATTGTCGACATATGCCAATATTCTTGCTTTAGCTTTAGATCTTGCCAATAGTTTTTATTCTTGCATTTAGCATTTTGAACTTGAAATAGATTTGAAATCCTCAAGTCCGAAAAATGTACATTTTCGATGGTGATGTAATCTTTTTATGCCCGTGACAGACATCTCGACATGCTGTTCCTCTAATCTTATCATAAATCGCGATAAATCGTGTTAGTGTTCTTGTATATGATTAAAGAGCTTCCAGTTTTTTTTTTAGTTGTATTTCATAAAGAGGATGTGGATACGAAGTGTAAGTGTACTTCCCGCTGAACAGATCAACACCCATATCCACATCCTGTGACCATTGTCGATTATTCCTCTGCTCAACAAAGCGCAATACATGGTTCCCAATGACACTGTTCAGTCAACTTTTTTTCACGAACGAGCCAGATTCAGCGATCAAAACGAACAGAAAACCATATGTTGAGCATGGATTCATTGCTCTGGGCGAATTTCATGTTTGAGACTTTCACAATCATTCAGTTTCAAACAATTCTTGATCAATTGACCTTTTGTACTCTGCGCGAGTAAGACATGGATCTGATCTTCAAACGTGAACATTTTTTGTGAGAGAAAAACCGTCGCGCAGCGTTTTGTGGCTATCATTGACTTTTAGGATCACCATCTGTAAATTTTTTGTATAAATGGACCATTCTCTCTTCTCTAGTTAGAAACATAAGGTACTTGTTTTTTACTTCAGTGAAGAGACTTATGATTATGGTATTTCTTCTCTTCGATGAAAGTTACTACTTTCTGTTATTAAAAGGTATTTATTGTTTTTATTGTGATTTTTTGTTTTATTTTTTTGATTGTTTGTGTTTTTTTTGTGGAAAAATTTAGACTCGTAATCGTTTTTAAAATAAAAGAAAAAGGAATCTAATATTGACACTTTTCGTTTCTGATTTTCTACAATCAGCACCTGGGATTGGCTCACACCACGGAATCTTTCTGCTGTTTCATAAATTCTATCTGGAAAAGTTGTGCTGAAACACTTCGCCCGAATAACAATTCAAGATTGACAGACGATTTTATAACAAACAACACAATATTCCATTTATTTCACACCTAATAAGGGCAACCATTATGATCTTGCATATGATTTTCGTCCTTGCCCCAGATACTTCTTAGAAAAAAATCATCTGTCATTAAATTGTACAATGCAATTCTATCAAGCGATTCTTATGAGCGAAGAAAACTATTGAGTAGAAAACTGATGGTTATAAATACAGTGCTAATATTTGTCTTATATGAAATCAGAAGACTATTTTTTCATTTCATATGGGACAGTAGCTTCGAGATTCAAGTGTAATGCACTTGTGTATACAAGTAACAAAATATAGTTTTTTATCCTAAGAACGCGAAACGTAAAGAAAGACAAATGTAGAAAAATAAAGTTGGAAGACAGGTATACACAGAACGGTGAGTGCCTGTATATAAAATAAAACACTTTCATTATAAAAATATCATGCTTCATTGAGTCGCGTAAACGTTCGTGAGGTGAAAAAAAACAAGCAATTTTGTCAACGAGAAATACGATGCCAATCATTTGCGAGCACACAAAACAAAACTCGCATACACAACTATTACTTAGCACGTAAGTACACTTGATTTCTAACATTATTAGACTAAGAATAAATAAAAAGTTGACAATCCAGAAAAGCTACAACACAACAAAAGTAGAAAACGAGATATTTTGCATTAAGAGAAAGTAATTTCAACAAAGTTCTCGTTAAGGATAGTCAGCATATGTAATCGCCAATCTATATTGAAGTAGCTCTTACACGTATAATTGTCATACTACAAAACATGTCAAACAGAATGATTTTTACAATGATTACAGCTTACTGAAAATTAAAGTGGTGGAATAGTTGAAGGTACATCTTAGAAAGCTGATATAGCATCGAGTTGAAGAATTTCTAATCGAATTTTTTACTGGTGCAGGAAAACTAAAAAAAATTGATTTGACTCTTAACGAAGTCAATCAATTATTTATAGATTTCAAGTTGCCTTTTGATCAAAGTTATTAAAAAAAACATCTCTACAGAATAAAAGAGAAGAAATGTTTTCGAGAATTTCTTCATATTATCGATGATTATTCTCGAAAGTATTCAATTATACTCTTCATATTTTGAAAAAAATCTGATAATTCTATAAATGATTGTTACATATTTGTTATCATTTATACTAATAACTTCTGTTTTAATAGAGCTTTACTTATATATATATTATGAATAGTTTTAGTTGAAACCACAAAGTTATTTCCCTGCAAATAGTTTTCACGTTCGATATTTTAGGCATTACATAACAATTAACAATCAGTAATCAATTGTCGATGAAACGCGGATAGCGAAAGTGAAGCATGAGAATAGGAACTTAAAATAATTCATAGAGACTCAATCATGATAAATAGTTCAGTCACTAAGACTATGGATTCATAATCCTGTTGTATAATTGTTCACCTATCTCACAAATTGATGATGGTTTGTTTGTCAGCAATTTTTCACATTCCAGATAAAAACTATTGCTTTTTATATTGTTGGTGAAAAAGTATCATGATATTATTCCGTTCTTTTGTTATTCTACTTGTTCGGATTGCAACCATCACTGAATCAATGCGTGGTTCGTGAAAACCACCATCTTTTTATGTTCTTCCACTCGGTACAAATGGTGGTCTTGAGGAAGATAATCTTTCAGCGTATCTACTTGCATCTGTTAATGACTATAATCTACCATCAGCCTACATAGCTCTCGATGCTGGTACTATACGACATGGAATCAGATAAACAAATCGTTTTGACACTTTTTAGGATGCCAAGACTACTAGACATTTTTTCGGTTTTTAGAATGGCGATCGAGCAAGAATCTTTACCAGCACATACAGATGTAAATATGTTTATTCAAGATCAAATCAAGGCCTATTTGATTTCACATGCTCATCTCGATCATACCTCTGGGTTTCTTCTGAATAATCCGAATGATAAAGCAGGGAAATTTATTATTGAACTCAATGAAACAATTCAAATCATTCAATAGAACTATTTCAATAATAAAGCTTGGATCAATTTTGGTCCCATCGGTCTAAAAGTATGTGAGTACTGAAACCAAATACACTTATACACTTCATTTTCTTATCTAGACATATAGTTATCAAATACTTAATCCATTTTCATTCACTTTGGTTCCGATTCCTGGCATCGACTTTGATGTACGCATCTTTCGTCTTTGTCATGTTTGGCCGTATCTCAGCTCGGCATTTTTGATCTCCCGTCGGTCTCAACCTTCGGCTTCTATACTCTGTGTAAGTGATACTGGTCCAGACGATGTCGAAAAGGAAATATTGCCTAATAATACGACGTTTTCATCTAATTACCTCAAGCAAGTATGGCAAGCGATGGCTCCACTAATTGCTGATGGTAAACTTAAAGCTATCTTCATTGAAGTTTCATATTCGAATGGATGTTCAAGCAACCAATTATTCGGTCATCTGACGCCCGAGTGGCTTTTGAAAGAGCTCAGTGTGTTGAATGCATATCAAGACATCAATAATGTCAAAATCATCATCACACATATAAAGCCAGAGAAGAATGCACGAAAAACGATCATCAAAGAACTGAACAATGTTAATAGTCTTGACCTTCATTTTATCTTTCCCAAGCAAGGGAAAGGCATATGGTTGTAATCAACGATCGATTAGCCATTCATGACATTTTTAATGACACAACTGTAGTGTAGATTGGTAATCCCTAACTAACATGAACTAAACATTGATTTAAACAAAGCTTATTACATTACTTATTGTTGTATCTACAACAATTCAGTTAAGACAATCACTGAGAACTCAAAAGCATGTACTCAATAGACTATAGGTCTGAAAAAGAAGTATAGAAATGATAGGGCGTGAGTGAATAGAATACCCAACCCACATCTGACTTTCTGACATATTTGTACGAAAGAGAATCAATCCAGCTGATCTAATTGAACTTGATTGACAATCAGAGTTTTTTTGCACGCTTTCCAGTTATCTATGGATGAAGAAAACTATTCTGAATTCGGTTTCCAACGAGAACACGATAAAAATATGTATTTTGATCAAGTCACAAAGAATACTGCACGAAGAGCAACGAACATCGAAAAGTTATTTTATCGATTTCTAATTGAGTCCGAGACCAATAACGATCTTCACATCATCAGAAATTTGCGTTCACTTTCAAGCATCGCTATTTCTGAGTGTGAATGTGGATTTAAGGTGTGAAAGGTAGAATGTAGGTAAAGAAAATGGTCGAATCCTTTCACATTTACGCTCATACGCATTTATATAAAGCTCCTTAGCATTATTATGGTTTTTTGGTAACGTTTAGTAAGCACAGAATGATGCTTTCGTAATAGAACGATAGTTTTTTTTGGTTACTGCGGTTAATACAACGATTTTCAGTGCACGAAAACAGTGTACTGTTTTTTTTGTTTTCTTTTTTACATCTGATGTTTAAATTGAGACTTTTGCGAGTCCTCCACATCTTCACCTCTGTTAAAGACCTTAGTCACCAAGATTAAAGGCGCCGCACAACTTAGATAACAACACTTACAAAGTTCTAGAAAATTATAGAATTTTCTTAAAAATTTAAATGACTGAAAAACATACGTATTTCAATGTTCGAAATAATGCTGTGTCCTATTTTTGGCTCATACAAACAATTACGTGATAGATATCAACAATGATATTTTAACTTCTTACAACTGTCATATGACTAACACAAAAGCATGAACTGATTAAGGTGCAGCTTTCGAGAAAAAACAATTTGAGTTCTTCTGAGTTCATTGAGATACATAATAGATCTTTAGGATCTGATGTTATTTTAACGAATATACATAACAGGGTTATTGTCCATTAAATTTATGATTATACTAATAACGAAAATTTATGAAAGCGATACTAAAAAAAGAAAGAAAATAAATACCAAACAAGTAGCATCAGTGAAACAAAACAGGAAACAAAATTTGTATTTGAAATGTCGAAATAGAAGGAATAGAGCATTTGCTGACAATCAATAATCATTGGAACAGAACTATGGTCTTTTGGGGTTTTACACTCTATTTATGTTATATTAGTATAATGAAACTAAATAAGACACGTGATTTGCACATTTCAGCAGCTGTTTTCTCTTAGTAGTTAACTATGTAATAACATATGATGATAAAAAGCTGCATATTTTATGACAAAGCTTTTTCTTTCTTACATTAACAACTAGTTACTTTATTTTGTCCTTATCAATTATTACTAGCAGTTCTTCTATGGACATGTTGTCAACAAAATATCAACGTGTGATTCTTGTCACTGGTGCTAATAAAGGCATTGGTTTTCATGTTGTAAAAAAAATTTTGAATGAATCATCATCGTATAATAATGTTATTCTTCTTGGTAGTCGAGATTTAAAACGTGGTCAAGATGCATTGGAACAACTCGGCTCTCCATCCAATGTTCATCTTCTTCAATTGGATATGTTATCAATAGAAAATATCAATGAAGCAGTTAATGAAATCAAAGAAAAATATGGCGGACAATTAGATATAGTCATCAATAATGCTGGGATTTTATTAAATGATCTCACCGTTGATGCAGCTCGAAAAACATTTGCTGTTCACTATTATGGTATCAAATTACTCAATGAACAGTTGTTTCCAATGATTAGAAAGAATGGTCGTATAATCAATGTTTCTAGTCAAGTAGGTGCCATAGCATTACAAGAATCTTCAGCAATTCTTCAAAATAAATATACATCACCAACATTGACAATAAAAGAACTTGATCAATTAGTTGAAGATTTTATTGCAGCTATTGAAACAAATACTCTTGAAGATTTAGGATATTATAATAAAACATACAGTCCAATCTATGGTATTTCTAAAGCAGCATTAAATGCACTTACTCAAATAGAAGCACGTGAATGGTCAATTAGTAAAAACTTACTTGTTGTATCAGTGTCTCCAGGATTTTGTGCTACTGATATGACACAATATGCATCTGATGCTCGTTCTCCTGAAATCGGTGCTGATTCTATTCTGCATGCCGTCAATACTCCTCAAAATGAACTACAAAATGGTGGATTTTACCGTGATGGTAAACAGCTATCATTGATCTCCGAACCAATTCCTAGATCATAATCGTAAGATGTGTCACAACAATCAAAACAAAAAACAATTACTTAGCTATGTATCAAATTAGTTACTGTTACAAATGTCTTTAATGTAATTTTGATAAAATACAAACAAGAAGAGTTGGCGTTGTACTCTAATAAAACGGTTTTTCATTTAATAACGCCTTTTTTTTAATGCTAAGAAAGTCTGTTGACGCACTAGTTTATGGGCAGCAAAGTATTTTGAGCAATTATTAGAAACCCGTCAATATGCACCTTATCATGTGAAGGCTTTCATGCTTTATTCTTTTGTTTATGAAAAAAAGTCATATTCTAACCAGCAGCCATAGAAGAGAGCGTATGCTAAACAGATTTTACTTCACAAGCTGACATTTTTTTCAGACTTAGATGCTTTTTGGCACAGTTATTGGAAAAAAAACAGCTATTGCTAAATTCTTTGATTCAAGTATGATAACTAAGAGTTCCTTGTCTACCCAATTAACTAAAACTATTTGATATAAATCTATAATGAAATGACAGTAAAACACAATAGAACTACAATATGAATAGATCATCATAGTCAGATGTCCACGAACATTTGGATTATTGGTATTAGCATACCATCAAATAGTATATAAAATAACGAAGAAACAAAGAACAATTTTTTATATCTCTATTTGTTGCTTATCTAGTTATTTACTGTAAGAAGTGGTTACATGCGGGTTTTGTTCTGTTCTATGTGTGTTTTTTTTATCGAATTTGATAACCAAAGGGCAGCTACGGTAAACATTCTTTCCCTTACATATTATAAAATCATGTAATATTTTATGCGTTTGAAAGTGTCATTCTCTCTTTTGATTTACTCTATTGTGTTGCGTGAGTCACATTAAGAAAAAGCATCTTTTTAAAGGAAGGCATAAGGATAATAATGGATACCAAAGAACATATTTCAACTATTGTTCCGGCACAAATATCAGTAGGTGTTGTTGGTTTAGGTCTTATGGGTTGTAGTATAACTACTTGTCTTTTAATGGCTGGTCACCCAGTTGTAGCAATCGCACCACTTCCAATTGATCTTGAAACTGCTGAAGCCCGTATTCATGAACATCTTGTTCAATCATTTGAACAAGAAATTTGTTTAGAACAACCGGTCTTTTACTTGAAAAATCTGATGATTACCGAAGATTATACTCGTCTCAAAGATACTTCCTTAGTCGTTGAAAGCACTCTTGAAGATATCACAATTAAAAGACAAGTATATAAAAATATTGAAAATGTCGTTGCTGATCATGCGATTATAACAAGCAATACATCAGCCATTCCAATTAGCCTCCTTCAAAAAGAAGTTCGTTCACCAAATCGTTTTTTCGGTTTACATTGGGCTGAACCAGCTCATACAACACGATTTTTAGAAATTATTTGTGGTGACACTAGTGATCCAAAAAAAGCTGAATGGTTATATCAACTTTCACACCATTGGGCTAAAGAGCCAACACTTGTACGAAAAGATATTCGTGGTTTTATTACTAATCGCCTCATGTATGCTTTATATCGAGAAGCTTTTTATTTAGTCGAAAATGGATATGCTTCTGTTGATGATGTTGATCGAGCATGTCGTAATGATGCTGGTTATTGGATGACATTAGTTGGATGTTTTCGATGGATGGATCTTACTGGTATTCCAGCTTATCATGCAGTTATGAAAGATTTACTTCCGACACTTCATAATGGAACTGAAGTACCAAAGCTCATCGATGACATTGTCAAAACTGGTGGAAAAGGTATTTTGAATGCTAATGGTTTTTATAATTATACATCAGAAGAGGCTCGTTTATGGCATGAAACTTTTGAAGAATTTAGTTATGATATTCGACGATTAGCATTAAAATACCCTGTAGATGTTGTTAAAAAAAAATTAGAAGCACAACGAGAAAAAAATGAACCGAAGGATTAACATGATCGTATTGCTTTATTATATAAACATTCTTTTTTCTTGCTTGCAAATCAGCATAAATCAAATCAATTTACGTCCTTCGGTCGTAATATTTTAAGTTTTCTTTCCTATTAAATAAATAATGAAAAAAGTTACACACGATTATATATATGCACTTATTCATCTCATTTTCATACTTACCCAAAGGCAATTATATATTAAATACGTATTACTAATCAATTCGTTTACTTATGTATAAAGAATATCGATATGACAAAGTTAACTTTTCAATGGACCATTCCTTTCTTGAATAAACATCCAAACAATATTTATTCTGTATATTTTTTTACTTCAACTAATATTAAGGATATCCTATTCCCCCCCCCCCCCAATCCTCCTTCCCGTCATTTTTGAGTACTTCTGGTTTTCGAAGAGAGTACAGCCGATCAGACTGAAATTATTCCTATAGATACTTACAAGTACTATCTAGAGATAGAATTAACTACTTTCATTTTTGACATTCGTATTCAAAACGTATAGGCTTCTAAAAATCAAATATTCGACTTTAGCGTCAAAATTTTAAATTTTATTTTCATAAAAGAATCCTAGAAAATAAGATTTGCGATAAAGCTCAGAACTGCTTGTAAGATATAATCTTTAGTATCTCTAAAAAAATCCTCAGTTCAACTAGAAAAAATTTGATAAGGTTCTTAATCCACTAGGATGTGGCTATATGGAAAACATGATTTTTCTCAAACGTGTCTGCTTATTTAAGTGCTTTGTGTATTACAAAATTCAGACTGATCGATTGCACCTTTCCCAAAGACCACCATGGTCAAAAAAAAGACGGTGGGATGTACTCTTAATGATGATACCTTTTCATTTGTCTTCTCTCTAAAATAAAACATCTTAAATACACACATTTATTTGTCATTTATCAATACGAATCTATATTAGCACACAAATATACATAAAAAAAAAAGCATAGACAACAAAAAAAAGAAGGTGCTCATCTACAATGACATGCTTCGACAATCATATTAGGTAACCGACGAATAAGATAATTATAGTCTGAACTTTTATAGAACATAGTTAAAGATGAATAACGTTCAGGTACACAACCAGCTTTTGGTAAATTAATATCATTTCTTATACCTAAACGTTGAAGAAAGTGTTGAAGAAGTGCATGATTTGTCATTAACTAAACGATAAGAAAAATATATTAAAAATCATTTTTTTTATTAGGAATAAATAAACTAACTTTGGTTTGACATGAACCTGAACATAAATTTGCCATAAAATTTTTTGGTTCAATCATCCATGAAGCGAAGCCTAAATCAGAAAAATCAATGACAAAAGGTTTTACAGAACATGTTTCAGGTTCAAGTATGGAAATTGAATCATTCCAATTGGATAAAAATGTATTTGAATCCAATGTTGATTGTTTTTCTTCAATAAAACGTCGCAATCTAAAAATGATTCATGCATAAAAAAATCTATTCCAAAGGTTTTGTTCTTGTTATTAAATAAGTAAAAAACCTGTTTCTTTTATTAACTTCTGTTTCAAATTGTTCATATGATTTAACATCTTGTTCGAAATTTTTTGGTATAAATTCTTCAAAAATATTTGTTTGTTTTGAATCATTTGAATAAACAATTAAAAATGGCGTATAAACACTAAATTTTTCTAATTCAATTATATTTCTTCGTTGATTTTTTGTTGTTACTGTTGGTTTAAATGTTATACCAAAATATTCAGATTTTTGTGATAATTTTAAATAATTAATTTGACGTTGAATAACATCCCCTATTGGAAATGATTGCCAACCATAGGCATCAGATTCTAATTGTATTTGAGCAGAAAGTGAAGAAAGTCGATGTGATGAATAGATTTCATTTAAAGAATATGATATTGGCCAACGTGTACGACGTTTATAAAAATGTAATGAAACAGCATAAATACTTTCCATACGACGAATGACATTTAAATCAAAGACATACATTGTAACATTATCGATTTCAACTAAAATTAGAATTTTCGTTTTTCAATATGCTATTTGATTTATTATTCATGAGTCGTCTTATAGATTAAGAAAAAAACTAAATATTCATTAATAACGTGAGAAAAGAGATCAGATGATTTTCTTTTCTTTTTAATATAAAAAAAAAATGTTTGTCTCTATAGGCTTCTAAAAGAGACAGTCATTTATCGATTAAATATGTCAGATTTGCAAAATTTTTTGTGACAGATGTCACAATGAACTCGAGTTTGATAAAGAAGATGTGATAAGATCATATTCAACTTTAATAAAAATTAATCGCTAGGATGATCTTTAACGAAGGACGCACATATAGTTGATTGCTCATATAATATTAAACAATTGATAGACTATAAAATAGATTGAAATGAAGTGTCTTTGATCGTTTTTCTTATTCGGTAAGCAAATTTCAATTGATAAAAAAGTTCAATATGTTATTCTTTCTTTCTTCTTCAATGACTATTCTTAAGATGGTACTTGACTTTGATGAGTATGTCCATTTACTTCTATGGAATACATCATTGTTTATCTATATTATTATAACATAGATTACTTCAACTAAACAAAACAAGAGTATCTGTTTTTGTTGTTTAATAGTTCAATAGGAAATTAAGAGGAAAAAGAAGAAAGATTATGCGACTATAGGTCAACGAGCAGACAACAATTGATCATTATGTTCTACGGAAAAGAAATGATCCGCCCATTCATTACGTCAAATGATAGTTAACTCTTAAAAGAAAAGTGTCTATGATTGACATAACTAAACTAGAGAAAAAAAGAATCATTCATTTAGAATCTTTTAATAACAATGCAATGCTTCCTATAACGAATTAGTTTCAATGATTGAACGTATTGTCATAGATTGCATGTTACTTTGAACTGATGATGAAAACTAACGTGTCTCGTCGTCTGGTTTATTTCACGGAGTGTATATGTATATATATATATATCGATTTATTATCATACTCAAAAGAGTGTCTAAAAGCACTCAACATTTTTTTTTTGTTTTAATTCTAATCCAATATGACACACATTAAACTCATAAAATCATCTTACCGATACGTGGTACAAGAGCTCGTATAAGATTATAATCAGATTTTATATCATTTTGTTTTTCTTGTTCATATAATGTTCTCATATAATCAATTAGAGATGATGAACTTGAATTACTTATTGTATAATATGGATTTTTATAATGAAATGATGTTATTTTATCACCATTATATTTTAATACACTTGGTTTTGATGAAATATCAAGAAGAACAAATAAATGACAAACTTGAAAAAGAATTAAAACAATCAAATACTGAATTTTTAACATGATCATATTTTAATATCTTATAATTACATCTAAAAACAAAACAATCAATGTGTTAAAAGAAAATATTTAGCTTAAAAATAAAATAGCACATCTATAATACTTGCTAATGCATTCGATTCAATCAGAAGGAAATAAAAAAAAGAAAAAATTATATTTCATTATGAGAAAGTTGTATTTTAAGCTAAGGATCATCACAGTTTAATGACAATACTTATTCATAAGCTTCTCCATTTTTCAAAAAGATCAATCTATACTTATCAACTTACAAGGTTGAAAAATTCTTATGTCTACTATTTAAATATATGCTTTTAATCATGAAGAAAATTTTCTTTTTATTTGTAAAATGGAAACCTGATCAAAACGAACAATTTAAAAATTGATCGAAAACAAATTATTCTCTTCTTGAATACCTACTTCCGTGCTTGTTCATTATACCGGCAAGACGATCAATGAATGAATGAATAAATAAATGAAGAATGCATTTTTTTTTCTTCTTTCTTTCTTCTCGCCGTCGTCCTCTTCGTTCTCTCTCTCTTCTCTCCTCCCTGTTTCGTCCTCTTTCTTCTTTTTTTTTTTGAATGGGCGAACAGAATCGGTTAATAGTCTAATGGCTTTCTTTCACCATTGAATGATGGTGAACAGGCGCAATGATGAAGAAAGATGGTGGGTAGTACTATGAGTCGTGATTGATGGCACGCCTCTACTTCATTTACCTGAACGGTGGGTTGGACTCGCTCATTTTTTCTTCTTTCTTTGTCTATATTGCGTCATTTTTTTCTCTTTGATTTGATATTAATGAACAGAAAGAAAAAGTTGATATGACTGGAGACATTGGAAGGACAACGATAGTAACGCTTGTAAGTATAATTCAGGGATATCGAGATAAATGATTTCATAAGGATAGATGAAATGAAGGAAAAAATGTATTCGATGATTGTCTAAACACTAAAACACTATTGAAGAAGGATACTTTAATAATAGATGATTAGACAAGACAATATTGTAATCGAAACTCGAATTATTGACCTTCATCATGTCTGTTGAAATGACTAAAAAAACATTTTTTGATAATAAAACAATGCATATATTTCTTATATAACACTATTGATTTAAAATTGAACTATTTTAAAAGAATCCTTCAAACTATGATAATAAAATTCAATCACAAAATAAATGATACAAAATGATATGTATCAAGGGACGTTTACGAAGCCAATCGGCATCTTGTTTCAATGATATGTATTATTCATATACAATGACTAATACACACCATGACAAGCTGACGCTATTTCAATTTATATCTTGCTTGACAAACTTGTTATATGAACGTTCAGTCGAGCGTATAATAAAAGCCGGAAAATGAGATTCTTTATTTTATTTAGTTTTGAAATTAAATGAATATAAAACATATATTAACAAAAAAAGTAATCAAAAGTTTAGTTTAATATAAGAAGAAAGTTATATTAATGAAAAAGATTCTAAGATTTCTTTTTTTTGTACTCTTCTTTTTATTAGCCGTAAAAATTCTTGACATGCGTTTGTTATAAAACATTAAAAAATCTCAAAACTTGTATGTAGATAATGCATTGAAAGGTCATTTTAAGACTGTACAAATTTCTGTTTAATAATCACACGATTATCAAAAAGGACTTTAGTTTATTTCTATAAATCTTATTTTCAAAATATTTCTGCATTACTCTTTGTTTAAAATATTATCTTAATCAACTAAATTTCATAAGTAGTATGAATAGTGAAATATTTTGGAATGAATATGTTACAGAACAGTTTATATATGTTACTCGATCATGCTCATTATCATTAAAATGATTCAATATATGAATGTAAATATATTGCAAATTGTAAAAATGAAGAGTATCTCTCATAGAAAAAAAAGTCTTCATTTCGAAATTGAATGATCGAAGAAAATAATAATTATAGTTATAAATTGTTTGAACAATATACAATCCAAACTTAGTTATATACTCGTCAATTAATGTCATTTGACTCAGGTAATATGGCGAAATACAAAAAAAAAAACAATATAACGAATGAAAAAAAGAATAACAAAGACGTAAAATAAGCAATATACACAATGGTTCACAAATAAATTTATCTTTTTTTTGTAGTATTCTTTCTACTCTTTTAGAATTCAGTTGCTAATCGAATGTTTTTTAGTTCGAGATCGAGCTAAGAAAAGTCTAATAGATGAAAATATTCTAGCGTAACTAGAAATAAATAATAGATTCATTAAGTATGATATCGTTGTTGGAACGGTTTATTCTAATCAGAAATTAAACAAATACGATTTAAAAAAAAAGATTATTCTTCAAAGATATTTTCATTTTCAGACGATTATTTTAGTTTTATACTAATTTTTATATCGTGCTATTCTATTACACTGTACTGTATGCCAGATTATGCAACCAAAATTTATCAATATTTTATACATATTGTTATAACCACTGATACGCTTTATCTGTGGTATATAATTGATCATAATGAAAATAAATTCAAGTGACGAAAGAATGGTATTAGTACGACACATCGCTTTGTGAAAAGATATGCAATCCTGCATTTGTACGGATTTTTTAATAATCGTAGCGCCTAAGTAATAATTCTCAGTAATGGATGTCTACTCAACCCTGTCAACATCTAGAAATGTAGCTTGAGAGTTTTACGTTATCATACTATTTCGATATCGAATTATTGAATTTTTACAAAAGATCAGAAAACAGAGAAAATAATTTCATTTTGACATAAACCTCAATGTTTTACGAAATTTATTTTTTCTTCTAACTAACGATAGAATGTTTTCAAAACGAGCATACTTTTATGAAGTCATTTTTTCCCAGCTCTATGTATTGTTAAATGAATTGATTTACAAAATGATTGGTATGTGGTCAGAAATTACATTTTTTGAGAGGAAGGTAAGTTTTTTGGAAGATCTTGTATATATAGGAAGAGTTGCTTATATTATTATATGATTCAGTCTTGCAGTATTTTCTAAATCTTTTCAGTAGTTATTTGAATGTAATATTAACAAAAAATTACTTCCAACTCGTATTGCTCATATAAAATATAATTTATAAATAGCACAAATTTACTTACAATGGAGGTGTTTGTATTGTTCGTAAGAAAAATGGGACTTCTTCAAGTCAAATTAAAGCTTGTATCACCAAGCTAACGAGGTTAAAATATTAGCTGCCCTTGACGTGCCTTGATAGAGATATGTGAATTTTACGGTATTTAGAGTATATGTAGGATACTCACAGTTCAAAACTTTATTAGAATTTATTTTTCTTTTTTTTTCTGATGGTTGGATAGAGCTTGTCGAGTTACATTAGAAAACATATCTTTCAAATTTTAACAAACCAATTTTAAACAATTATCAACAAAGTGTTCAAGTTACCATTATTTTCTAATATAAAGGACAATAGACTCAATATTCCGAGCCTTCGTAAAACTTTTTTAAAATCTGTTTTTAAAATTTGAAAGATACGTTTTCTAATGCAACTCGACGAGCTCTATCCAACCATCAGAAAGAAAAAAGAAAAATAAATTCTAATAAAATTGTGAACTGAGTTTCCGACATATACTCTAAATATCGTAAAATTCATCCAGGCACGCCAAGAGCAGCCAATATTTTAACCTCGTTAGTTTGGTGATGCAAGCTTTAATTTGACCTGAATATGTCCCATTCTTCTCGCGGACAATACAAACACCTCCATTGTTAGATACATATAAGTAGTACGTGAATAGATGCTTCTAATATAAGAAAAGATTTACTATGCAGATAAAAAGTGCTGAAACATTTTCCGAGTATTTTGTTAACAATACATTCTGGAATAAAATTTGTTAATAAATCATCTGATGTTTCATCAATCGTATTTCTTAGTTCATATTGTGATTTTTACATTCTTTTTTCAACATAAGATTCTATACTAGCTTACTAGCGTTAAAATAAGGATAATAACCTAACCATTTATATGACTGAATATATTATATATTTAATTAGAGAATATGCTCGATGAAGCATCGAATTGCCTATCAACAAGTATTATTCAATAATGTATTTTAAAAAACCTCAGAAAGTGTATTATCACTTTGTATCTTCGTACGAAATTTTTAGTTGTATAATAAGTAGCTACTGTTGTACTATTCGTATATATGTTAGCGTTCAGTCTCAGACTCGCTTAGACCAATCACAAATCCACTCATATATCATATTGCAGCAAAATTAAATCAGGACACATGAGATTTTATTTTTAACAAAATACAATGTTTAAATATAAGCTGGTAGCACAAAGTAAAATCGACGAAGAATTTACATGTGCATATACTTTATTTCTTCACTCCATACTCGCACCCACTTATTCTCGTACTCATTTTTTTATCAAAGAAAATTATCTAAAATTAAAAATATTATAGGGACAAAGTACTCATCGTATAATTTTTTCCGAATGCTTTGTTTATATTTAACTCGACTGAACAAATCTATTTTGATAGTTTTAATTAATGCTAGTAGGCATATTTTCAATAGTTGTACTATGTATATATATCTTTATTCCTTTACTGAGAAGAGTATAGTTCATCAATTTTTATAATATCACATTATCTTTGAATGTTTGATTAATTGTGATCGTTGAACAATGATGCAATTGATTTCAAAGGTAAAATGTTTTGAAGAATAGATTATTAATAAAAACAAGTTCATTATAACAACATGCCGATCAAAAAAGAAGACGTTCTATCAAAAGAATATTTCTTTAATAACGAACATTGTTTCACTTAAAAAAAAATGAAGAGAGAAAATTATTTCTATCAATTATTCTTTTTGTATCTTTATAAATTACAGTTCAACGTACTCGTTTTCATGTCATTTTACGTAACATAAAAGTCAAACATATATACGTAATGATAATCGTCATCGTCATAGACAAGCAGAAGAAGATTTATAAATAAGAAAAATGCTAAATATTTCACATTATTCGATTACAAGAAGCAGAATTCAATAAATTTTTCGTTAACGTTTTAGATAAATATTCAAAAAAGTGTTTCTAGGACTGATTGGGAAGAATTGTTAACACCTATGACGATAATTGATATCATTCAAGCATAATTTGGATGTTCACATCAAGCAGTTTCTGGATCTACTGATAAAGAGAATGATCCATAAGAGCAATTACGAATATACGACTACGTATTAAAATACCTACAGTTCCTAACAAAGAGCCAATAACTCTGATTAATATTATTGAAAACTCTTAAATGAGTTGCCATGAGTGTTTCATAACTGACTTAAATATTTGTTTATAATATTACCATGCCATTTACTTTTACTGATCATTCAGAATGAACAAAATGAATATAGTATCATTGTTAAACCGTTTATTCAAAGAAAAAAAGAATTTTTGTCACCTTTATGATGAGGACAAATAATCTGTACAATACCCAATACCACTTCAAGAAATATTGTGGAAGCACGGAATCACCAATGTTTTCTCCTTATGTTGAGTATGATAGCGTCAAATAAACAACTTGTTGAGAGAAGTTTTTACTACAGATTTTTTTATATATTCAATGACTACTAGATTAACAAAGATCGAAGTGTTGTATGACTGATTCTTTTAAATATTTGCTAGCAAGATATCAGAATCTGGCTATTACTAACGAATAATGATACATTTTGTGGCGTAATCAGAAGATTTTATAGCTGTTTGTCAACATTTTTTGCTTAGCAGAGCTCGCGAACACTCGATAAATTTCACTCAACATAAGGATACTTATTCACTCTAATGCATAATTGTAACTAATTCATTGAATATTTCTGACGAGAAATACGTTTCGATGGTAAAATTCTCTTGAATAGAAATAGTTTATCTTAAGTTTGATGAATTGCATATTCATAATATCTTTTCTTCCTCTTACAACTACATATTTTTTTGCACACATGTAATCTTCCTTGAAATATCTGCAAAGATCCTTATCGAACTTTTCATCCGTAGGGTTATAAAGAAATTGATATAATAATTGCTTAGTATTATCTTGTCTAATGCTCAGCATGGTTTATTGCTTAGTAAAAAGTTAATCTTATCACAGTAAGCAGTTTAAAAAGACTCAGTATTTAGGACTGTTGCTGTAGGTTTGAATGTCGCTAGCGGCCTTCCAATAGAGTTCAACGGTTCGAAAAATTACCCGAAACCGAAACCGTAATTCTGATAGCTAAAAATGACAAAAAAAAATATTCGGTTCGGTTCTCACAATATCACGTACAACCGGAACCGTAAAATTGTTAGGCCGAGACAAAAATTTGAAATATATTTTGAGAAATTGTCACTATTGAATTTTAGAGATTAAATATGCTCGTATTTCAGTATTAGCGAAAACAATATTCTACGTGTGTACTAAAGTCTTTAATTTTAAGAATGAAACAAATCAAGTTTCTCTACATATAGCTAAGAATATTTGTATCTATTTCATGATTTAACACCTTCGCCTCCTTTAGCGATCCAATGTTTGTCTATCCACAGCTTCAGTTCCAAGGTATTTTTAAAGCTCGGTTCCGTTTTTTTAGGGTCGCCAAACCCATCCTCCCTGCCAATAGTATCCACATATACAAAATATTAGTTTACTGAGCAATAAATTTTATACTAAGCAAAAGCTAACTCTTTATTGAGCAATAAACTATACTGAGGCTTTACAAAAAATACCGAGTATTTAATTTGTTTCCACATTTTAATAGTTCGTCTTTCTTTAAACATTAGCAAACATCTTTTTGTGTGTTGTTCAAGAATGGAATTCACAATTGAGATAATACACAAAACAATTTTCTCGAGGTTTTTCTTCACTTTTTAGAATGAAAATTCAATTTCAAACATGTCTCACTTAGCATTCATATTCTTCGTCCTAAAAAAAATTCATTCTTCTATAAGTTAAGCATTGTAAAAATATTATTGTTGGAAGAAAGTTTATTTCAATTTAAAAGATATATCCATCAATCTGTCATAGTTCTTATTGAAAAGCTACACGATTTTTTGTCATATTTGCGGGCGTCTCGTTAGTTGTCGGACGAATAATACGTGTTTGCCATCGAAACTGTACAGTCTACATGATTTTGTCTCTTAACTTCTGTAATAATACAACAACAACTATTAGAAAAAGAAGTAAGGTATAATAAAGGAAGAATTCTGCACGTAATAAAAACTTCACTACAGTATAATATGACATTTCACATAGTTGAAGTAGTGTTACAAACATGTAAGAAAATGGGAAAAGCAGATAAACATAGGAGATAGGTAACATTTCAATTGTCAGCTATAATAGTTGATGGCAGATAATGAACTAAAATCCGTTCCTTTTCGGTCGATAATAATTGATGATGAAAGATAAGAATATGTCTTTCTATTGTAACCGAAGTATAGTTAAAATTGGAGAAAAAAAGATGTCCATTCAATATATTCCCATATAAGACGAAAGGAGGTTGTTGATACAGATGTTTTCAAATTATGAAAAAAATGAATAAACCACGACATATTTGTACAGTTGTAAAAAGATCAATAGTAAATAGAACGGGTATAACATGATTATAGAGAGCTTCATGAATAGCTCGATCCAGTAGAAAATGATATAAACCAAACAATGAACACATAATTGATGAAATAATTAAAAGAAGAAAAACTCATAATTGTGTCAAGTAAAATAGCTGTTAATTGCTATCAATGGAGTCTATGTCATTGTTTGAAATGCTGTTTGTACTCGACATATTTGAGAGAAACGAAAATACTGTTAAACAAAAATCTTTTCTAAAAAATTATAATAATGAGAAAAATTTTATTTTCAACGTTCTGTGTAATCTATTGAATTCAGCGTTAATCATGCATGCTTGGTTTATTTAATTCGCAACGAAAAGTACAAGTGAATTAGTTAAAATGAAATATGTGTTTGCAACTATTTTCTGTTAGATTTGATACGCGTGAATTAACATGAACAATGTTTTTTGCCTTTACAACTAATATTTTGATAACGAACAAAGCAACAATAGCTCAACAGAACATACAGAGCTTACTGTTAGAATCTTTTATTGCTTCAGATATTCAATTTCTGAAAATTTCTAAAAAAAGAGTTAGATAAGCTTTTGATTGAATCATCAGTTTCTTCTCATATATGATTCCTTTGTAAGTGCATGCTGCATGAAAATAGATTATGTATTTGAAATAGACAGAAAGTTCATTTTATTGGAATTTTTCATATCTACTTCTGAAAAAGTACAAAGAATTACAGTGTTCAAAATGTTATCATCAATAGATCGAAAGGATACTTCACATATACTTTAAAACCCAGTAACCAATTTATTATACTGATTATATATAATAGTAATATAAAGGTAAAACTATAATGATAAATTTTTCTAAACTGTCTCAGAAACTTACTTTTCAGACTGTTTAAATAAAGTCTAGGAATCTTTTGACATAAAATAAATCATGACAGGAACCAAAAAGTAGTTGCAGTTGTCGTGTATTCAAAACTTTTCATGAAAAAAATTTCCAAATGAACAAGCACAAAGTATTTTTCGAAGAAACATTTGTAAAATGAACTGAAATACATGCTCACAAAGTATGCAAAACGACCGTTGCTATTTTCCAGGTATTCTTCGTATGCTTTTTCTTTTAAAACTATATAGTCAGTATAAAACTTATTGAAAATGTTTAAGGAATATAGAAGAAAAAATCGAGACGAATAAGTTGTAATGATTATGAAAAAATAATTGATTAAATCCCTAAGAGATTACAAAGAGTAAAAATAGTAGGGGCGGATTTGATTAAAAGAAGATAAATCTTATTGTTTCATTTGAAGAAAATAGTAATCACATTCTTATATTCATATTTCTATTATCACAGGAGAATATGTCAATCTATAAGGTATGATTCCATACGTCAATATGAATACTCAAGTCTTATATAGATGGGTTATATTAAAGATCATTCATGGCCTGCATATAGACTTATTGTATCCACTATCGAAACTTATCAAACACCGTGTAAAACAGCAACATTTGGATATCTTCAAATATTAAATGTAACATGAAAAATAAGCCATGATTTATTGAATGATGTAATAGTAAGTTTCTGCAGTTGTAATTACTCTTTTGTAAGCACAAAAGAAAAAGTATAACCATATTCCTGATTCATGGATTCCATTATATAAATAAGATTTTCTTTTCATTAACATTTTCAAAATTATCATAACAATAATCATTAAGCCAATCATTTATGACTACCCCTAGATTAGACTACTCGGTGAGTAACTCACGAGAGTATTGCTTTTTTATTCAGATTAGTTTCTTATTAGAGGTTAAGAAAAACACTGTAAATATATAGTAATATGAGTAACAAATCAATGAAAATTAATACATCCAAATTGAATCGTCCTTATAATAAAAAAGTATGTATGTCCTAGCGAATTTAGTGAGTTCAAAGTATGCATATGCTGAAGTGTTTTTCAGCAAGATACTCAAAGAGTTACTCTACTATCAGTATGTTCGAGTATCCTGTTGAGAATTGTCTCAACGTATGGATACCAATCAGGTATCCATTATACTACTTGTCGAGCTTCTGTAGCATATTATGGAACATTTTTTAAAAATTCTTTCGATTGAATATCTACGAGCATTCAAGAATCAATCGCTAATAGATCGAAAAATACTCTAAGATACTAAAATAACCCAAAATTCTGATGGCAGATACGTAACTCAGTAATTTTCCAGGTATCTTGAAGTCAGAAGATTCACGAAGGTGAACAAGGTTGAAAGCCTAACTTAAATCACATTCAACAGAGAACAAATATAAACAAGTGTATTACGCATCTGATATAATCATACGTTCGCCAGTTTGATTATTATTCACAACTATTTATATTTTAAAAGTTCTTCATAAATATTCTACTCTCGCGATATGCTTCTTAGCAACTGTCATAGTATGGGTGACCTGAATGTCAAGATTCATATCATGAGTATTTGGTTAACTTCAATGCACCGAATGAACCACGATGTATTTCAGAGCTTGACAATTATGAGTGCATTTACAAGAATATTCTTACCCTCAATCTCAATTTTTGATAGTATATAGTGAGAGTGAGGGTATTGATGCATCTAATTCACTCAAAATCTTGAACTATAGGTTTATTTTGTAAATGATAACTATAATGAGATAGTTGTTCGTTTGAATATCGTGATATGTAGCTTGTTGTTACCCAACGTATAAGTATTAGGACACCGCTGGATTCTTGCGATTTAGATAAAAATTTACATAGATGTCAGCAACAAACAATACATTTACTATGTAGAGCATAAAATTCCATAGGCAATCAACGATATTAGAACGAAAAAATAACAAGACAAATATAGAACAAAATACACAAGATACAAACGAAGACACATTTTTTATTGGTGCAGGGTTTATGCAAGACTAAAAAAGGACATACTATACTCCCATTACAATTAGTCCTTGGTAGATTGTTTTTGTTATTATTAGGTTCGCTCGATCACGTAAATATTATGTTTGAATCACACAATTACGCAGTTGCCGACGGTATTAATTATGAATATATTTATATTAAGACAAAAGATAATTCACATCCAACCTTATTATTTCTTCATGGTTTTCCATCATCATTCTATTGTTGGCGTCATCAAATTGAGTATTTCTCTAAGCAAGGATATGGCTGTTTAGCACCCAATTTAATGGGCTACGGTAAAACATATTCTCCGCTGGATGCAAATGAATACAAAACTAAAACAATGGTTCAACACCTTATAACACTCCTCGATCATTTAAATGTAAATAAAGTTATTGTTCTTGGACATGATTGGGGTGTTCGACCGGCAACTCGATTTGTTTTATATCATCCCCAACGTACATTAGGTCTTATTTTATTTAATCTTGGTTATTTTCCACCGGCGAAGTTCGATTTTGAGCAAATGTTATTATTGACTAAGAAAGCGTTCGGCTATGAACTTTTTGGCTATTGGGAATTTTTTAATTCTGATGATGCAGCGAAAATTATCGAAGATAATGCGGATTGTTTCATCGATCTTTGTTATACAAGCGAGCCAATATTGTGGAAAACAGATGTAGCTCCACTTGGTAAAGTTCGAGAATGGTTAACAAATCAAAAAACGACAACTCGAGCTTCATATTTCACGACTAAAGATTATGAAATCATACATAAATGTATTATTGAAGGTATGCAGCCAAAACTAAATTGGTATAAATCAGCTATGGCAAATATTGACTGGGATGATGAAAAACATCTTGATCCTACAATAAAACAACCAGTTCTTTATATTGCTGGTACGAAAGACTATATATGTCTTTCACAATTTTTTGTCGATCAAAAGAAGTATATTGATGATTTGGAAACGATCGAATTAGAAACTAGTCATTGGGTTATGGAAGAAAATCCAGAGAAAGTCAATCAAGTAGTTGAAAAATGGATTCAACGATTTATTTAATGGGAGAAATACAATTATCTTTCAAAAAAAAAAGAAACTAATATCCTAATCGTTTAGAATAAGCTTCTATCAATTTTATTTTAAGAACAATATATAAGCTGCATGTATTTTAGTTCTACTATAATCAAAGATTAGTTTATATCAAAAGTAAATTGCACAATATCAAATAATCTAGCCTACTAAAAAAATCAATTCGAATAAACTCGAGAAAGCAAATATTTGATTGCTTAGTCAGATATTCCTAAGGACTGATATATAAGACACCATTATATTGTTTGATACAACTTGTCACTTTTTCATAAAATGACGGTATTGAGACAAATACTATTATCGAATTGCTAATACAAAAAAGCATGTGTGTAATATACAGTACAGAGCATACTCATTTAGTGAGCCATAACGGCGAAGTTCTATGGAGTGCTTCGGTTTAAAAAGAACAATGTGAAGCTAATCATCTGTATGTACAATGTTGTTCTTAGAGGCAGCTTCTTATATATATATATGTTCGTTACTAACAAGCCGACCCATGCATTCTTACCAATGAGTAATTCTAATTGATTTCAAACTTCAAACTTCAAATTTCGCCAACAAGGACGGCTTTGCGACACTAAGAAAATCCTAAAACATTGATGCTTATAACTCTATTCCAGAAAGATCATAAACGTTATAACAAAAAAAAGTTATTTTTTAATGAATCATCATTGATATATTATCCTAAGAACTTTGAACTAAAACTAGATCAAATAAACAACTATCTGAAGTTTTCTAATAATTTCTTTAATGTATTAAAGAATAAAATAATTAAAATTCTTAATCCACATATGAAGACAAGGCTATTTTAACACATTCGACGCAATTTGATATCACAGATCGGCGATGTGACTCACTGATGGATCACACCGCTGTAAATGTGTTTAAAACTGTCTGATGTCATCGTTAGATAGCCCTCAGTGTGAAGTGTATCTCCTATAAAAGTCATCTTCTTAGATCCATATATCGAATTGTAACAATTTTTCTCGTCAAAACTGCTCATTTTTTGGGATTAAAACCATGTATACGTCTGTTTATTTCTTGTCACATTCTATTTCTATTCTTACATGAATTCTTTTATTTAACATATATGATTCTCTAGAAAAAAAAATGCACTACACAATGGAGTACTTTTCATCGTAAAAATACCTTGAAAAATGCCTGAATTTAGAACGTACGCATATGTTAGTGCAGATCTTTAGCAAACATCATTTTTCTTCACCATAAAAAGATCGAAATTAATTTTTAAATATATCATAGGAAAGAGCGTTTAAACCTGCACAAGATAGACTAATTGATTAGTTTTTAAGAACAATGTGTTATATTGGAGGCAATTCAGTCCCATAGATTAGCCATGATGGAATCCACTGGTGGGTCTCATTGGGACGAATGTATTAAGGTATGAATAATCCTTGCAGAAGGAATGGAAATGTTACATCCTCTGGTACCATAAACAGACGATCAAACTAGAGATTCAACATCTCTCTTCATTCTAAAGAAACGATGAGAAAGAGAAGCAATTTGTAACCATATTGAAAACTTCCCAAATGATTCTCTATGAATTCATTGGTATAAACTCTGTTCTGAATCACTTTAGAAAAGAGAAGTATAATCATTTGAAAACAAACGATTAATAGTAATTTTTAATAACATTATTTCGATCTAGTATTTTCGTATAGAATAGAACAATAGTTTTAAGATAATGAATGATAAATTAACAAGGGTTGAGGGTCCACACGAGGTGTGTAATTGAGGGTAGCTTGGCTATCTTTAGCCACTGTCACAGTTAAAACCAGCATGATCTGTCAAAGATTATACAAAAAAAGCTTATCGAGCTTTTTGGAATAAATTTTAATATTCTCTTGAAATTTGCATAACTGAACGTTATTTCTCTTTATGTGCATATATGACATTTATATAGTAGAAAACAGCAACAGTATGATTATTATCAAATAAACAGATTTGACATTGAAGAAATGATTTTAATTTATTTTTTTCTGTTCAGTTGACTGAAAATTAGCGCCAACTATAAATAGTTTCGTATCGTCATATTTTCATATTAAATAAAATAATGAATTGTTCACTGGATCATACTAGTTAATTGTAGACGTGTTGATTGATAGAAAGACAAAAAAAAATGCTAGCGGAATCAAAACATGAGATATAGCGAAAGAGATTCTAGCAACAGCTACTTGTACTTCTTATCTGTCACGAAGAACGAAAGAAAAATCTTTATGCTACGATGAAAAGTAGCATACTTAGCAGGTCTAACTTTTCTTCTGTGAAATTTAATGCTCACCTTTAATATTAGGTAGAAAAATACGATTATGGAACAGACTTTCCTACGAAATTGAGCAAGCTATGTCGTTCTATATCACAGATTAATGTAATCAGAGTAATGAGGCTAATAGAATGATTTTTAATGACATGCTAGATATCTTTGCTTGAATCAGATAGCAACTGAATAACATTCCTAAACTGCCGTTTTCGAAGTTAAAATTGCTAGTACAATCCCTGCAGTATTAAAAGATGAAACACAATGTAAGTCCTGTTACTCATCGAAAAAGATTGCTTTATTCTATCTATTTTGGAAGATATTTGCTCACCATCGCTTCAATTTATTCTTCAGTAATGCAATACGGAAGTAGTTCATTTATTATAAAGACACTTTTTTGATATACGACCATTGATCATACATCATCAACATCTGTGACGAAGAGAGAAGACGTTCTTCAGTCGTCTGTCACAGTGTGTCAGAGAGAGGAAAGTTTACATTTTTACTTCTATATTTCAGTACGTCTTTTAGATTATGTTTCTCAACATAAAACACTAAAAAGAACTATAAAAAAGGAATGACAATATGCACTAATAACAAAGAGTAATAATTCAGTGGTAAAAACATGGCTTTAGCATCCAATGTTGATGCAACTGTTATTGAGTAGAAAATGAATCCTATTTAATATGTTTGTGAATGTCCAGCATTCAAGTTGAATCAGTATCATGTGTTATTAATTATTGTATGATTAAGAAGTGAAATAGAGTGACAAAATAACAGCTTTTATGAGTAAATCTTAAAGAATAGAAAAGTTAAATCAGAAAATAAAAAATCACAAACTTGAAGGTGATTAATTTACAAAATTTACCTGCAGTAAAATTATTAGTTACATATCGGCTGAAAAACAGCGAAGGTTCCATAGTAATTATGCAGAACTGTACAGCATTCTTATGCCTTGTTTAAGATCATCGTAGTAGCAATTATTTATCGAGAGTGAAGTCCGAATTGTGATGCATCCTCCTCTGAGAAATTGAAATACTTACAGTAAGTAAAAATAAAACTATCTTTACCAGATAAAACGTACTTTTTCTTCAAGATGATCATCTTGTCAAAAGAAATTCTGGAATCTATCCCTATTTAATAGTATTTTACTACTTTGTACCTGTATGTAGAAAGCAAAGTAGAGAGAAAATAACTATATATTATTTGAATTTAATTTATATCAGTCTTGAGATTTTCATTGAAAAAGAAATATACTGTTAATCAAATGCTTATTAAAATATGGCTCATCTATAAGGAATTGTCTTAGGTTATATTTTCTGAAATTTTGCTTTTCAATATCGGTACATAGGAGTGTTCCGAGGTCGCTACAATGAGATAGGGTTTCATAGCTGAAGAGACTGACTAGAAAATTTTCCTAAATTTTGCTTAAATTCAGGGAGGAGTTGAACACTTCTTTTTGAGATTTTCCGCTTTGTTTCGAATACCCTTGTTGGTAGAAAAAACTAATGATAACTATATCATTATAAGATACATATGAATAACATTTTTGTCTATTTAACTCAATGATTTCTATGATGGATCAAAAGAAGTTTTTGAACAATATATTTCTAAAACAAATAAATGAAAACGGAGCTTATATGTTAATTTTCGAAAAGAATTGGCGTTTATACCCCTCCCACTGTTTTTTTTCTTTTAAGTATTTTTTGTTGTGCATGTCTTGAGGATGTAAGATTACCACACGAGAACTTGGACTTTTTTAGTCGTACGAAGGAACAATCCGAACTGTAACTTGCCATTGAAACTCATGTTCAACATACGAGGACGTTTCGGTGGGATTAGGAAAATCCTACAAAGCTTTGTTTATGAGCTTCTGAAGTCGAGTTTTGATTGTTTTACTGAATTTTTGATCCATTTTTATGCATACAAGGGAAAACAGCATAAAAGAATGTCAACCTGCAATTTCGTCTATAGGTAGGCCTAATGACGCTTGGCATGTGTCTAAAACTTTCAGCCGACAAGAATGTGTTATATCCGATAATATCATTGTGTATAGATGTTGATTTATGAAGTTTAAATCAGATGATCTTCATATAGAAACAACCGGTATATATATATATACGTATATGTGTCATGTGTTTGCGACAAGGTGGAATATACCAATAAATAACAGAATACAGATAAAAATATAAATAAGTTATTTTATCGAAACAAGAAAGACAGTAAAGGAAGAAACCAAGAGAACACACTGAGAAAATACCTGATAGAACGAAAGAAAAAAGATAATTATAATTAATAACATATATATGTACAGAAAGAAAGAGAACGAGAATATATAAATTATACCTGTAGTAAATTTGTCTTATGGTACATCTTACACACGTGTCACAACCGAATGTTTCTTTGTCGAAATATTGAATTTACAGATAACACAAAATTTTGTTACATGTCTGTGACCAGCGACTATTTGTTGGAAAACTAATATCACGACAAAAGAATATAATTTTCGGCTGAAACTTTCAGGATATGCTAAGGATCATTAGACCTATCTGTGGGCATAATTTTAGTTCGAAATTCAATTTTTTTTAGTTTTGCGTCAATACGTAAAAATGAGTCAAAAATTCAATACAACGATCGTAACTCGACTTCAGAGACCGATGACGAAGTCTTTTAAGATTTTCCTAGTCCTATTGAGACCTGCAAGTGTGTTCAATATTGACTCAAACAACATATTACAATTTGAGTAGCTTCCTGGTTAGCAGAATAAATCGCTTATAACATACATCTGCACATTCCTTAGAAAATAAAAAATAAAGTTATCTTAAACAATGACTTTATTAAGAAATACTGTTCTATCATTCACAGGTGCTCAGTTTCACATTTATTTTTTTTTGTATATAAAAAAGATTATCGTAATTTATAACTTCACAATGCTATATTAATGCTAAACAGTGAACTTTTGATTATCATTATATTTTCACACAGTCTATCGAACTAATTTAAAAAAATGATGGTATCTATAACTATAATTTGAACTTCTAATAAGAGAGGATCTGTATGCTAATCGAAAGTTTGCAGAACATGATTAAAGAAAATCGTATATATTCTTACAGTCAACATTTTTTTGTTTCATTATTGTTTATATTGCAGATTATGTTATGACATCAAAATTCTAGCCTAAATCTTCAACGTTTCAGTCTTAGTAGAAAAAAAATTCATTATGCTTAGAACAAGGTCACTTTTATAAGAAATACTCAAAAAAAAATGTTTAGTATTTCTGGGCTTTGATTATCAAGCATAGGTTTTCATTAGAAATAAGCATCATTTTCGAAATTAACATGCAAAAATACATCACAACTTCTATATTTCATCAAGAAATATCTCGAATTAAAATATTCGCTCTGTTCATTGTTTAAGGTTTTATTTATAAAATTTTAGGCTGTACCTTCTCTTACGGGTCAATTTGGATTAGAATTCTTTTCCAATGAAAGATAGAATTTTGAGTGTCTTTTTGTATGTTAATAATGAGAATCATACTTGTTTTCAATAAAAAAAAAACAAGCTTTGCTAATTAAAAACTACTAATACTAGACTTTTTTTGAGTATTTCTCGCAGAAATGGCCTTGATCTAAGAATATTGATTTTTTTTTAAATTAAAATTGAAAAACTCCAATGTATGATTGTGTTATCTCATATTGTCACATCATTCACAATTAAACAAAAGAAAAACTAACAACGAGAAAAAAATCATTAAAAATGGCGCCATATCCTTTCACGAAAGTTTTCATTAGCGCTCATTTTTCATGTTTCTACACGTAATATTAATCGTAAGAAGAAAAAACAACAACAACAACAAAAATAGGTATTGCTAGTAAATATCAAATAAAAAGAGAAGCTTCATTGCGTTTTTTCTTGCGTTCTTTTTCTCATATGTTGGTTTTTTTTATAAATACGCACTGAATGTTTTGTATATCAACATATATTTATACATTGAAGAAAAGGAAGTTGGTTGCATTTATCTTTATTGAAAACGATGAGTTATCGTTTACGACGTGAACGACGTCGATTGATTGAGGATTTAAATGACTTGTAAGTTAGAATTAATTTGTCAAAATATTTCTAATAGAATTATTCATTTTGATAGACAAATTGAAGAAGATCTTCAAGAACAATATCAATATTTAATTTGTTGTCTTAAAGTTCGTTTTTATTTATGAATAAATCTATAATTTATTTATTACATAAATAGGAATTAAGAAGGCATCGATCGTATTCTGATGATAATGAATATAGAAATTATCATCAACAAGTTTGTTCTTTTCTCTACTTATTTGAATAATTAAATATTTATCCTTTGATTTTTTGTAGCGAACAGAATCTTGTTTAGTAACATTAATCTATCAAAGTCCAAATACAGGACGAAGTCATTTTGATGAAATAGAAATTCTTCAACATAATCGAACAGTTTTCAAAGGATGTTTAGCATGTGGAGGTAACTTTTTTTCTTATATAAATATTTGTAAATATATATATATGCTTATCTATTAAAAGGTCAATTAACATTTAAATCAAAACGTTATCGAAATGAATCAAAATTAAAATTAAGATTTTATATAAATGGTTTATTTGAAGATGAAATGATTGCTTGTTGTGAACATGGATTAATTGGTAAAAATCGATCTAATCATTTATTTCAAATTGAAGACATTTTTGGATCCAAACCATGTTTCGAGTTAAGAAAATTTAATTGAATTTTTTATTAATTTTATTTTAAATTTAGATGTGAACTCGATAATCATAACGTTAGTAATTTGATTGAATTTCATTTTTATTAGATTTTTTTAATTTAATTTAGTCAACATCATCTAGTTTAACTTCATATTCATTTTCAAGACAAAACTCTCTCACAAAAGTAAAATCAGATTTATTTTTCTTTTCAAAAAAAAAAAATATATATATATATATAAATATTTTTTTTTCTTCTTATGTGACAGATTAAAGCTCCTTCATCAAAAGTATTAGCAGAAGGTAATTATTTTGTTCTAATTTTTAATATTTTAAAAATAAAATTTAGATCAATCCAATCAACAAAAATTAAAGGTTAAAATATATAATTTTTTATAATTAAGCATAAAAATGATTCTCTAGACGGAATCACCTACAATCTTGACTCCACAAACAAGATCTAATCATAAAACTTGTGAGTTGTAAATAACTGTTTCTTAGTCAATAAAATAATTATATTTTCAGCAAGTGAAGGTTTTTCTTCTGATTTAATCAAACGTTCCAATCATCATACGCAAAAACACCATCAATTGAACGATAAACAGCAGTCTACGGAAGATTTGCCTGAATCCTTACCTGAGAGTCCAGAAGTACCATTGAAACCAATATATGGTAAATTCCTCTCCGTATTGAAAGGTCACCGTGGAGTAGAATTTAACGTTTCTTGTTCGGATTTCAAAATAGTACATGGAAACAGAACCATTAAGCCATCAGATAGATACAAAAATTTTAATTATATATTTTGAGAAAATTTCATCATTGAATTTGTTGTGAATAAAAATGTCATATATGTCAGTAATTAAACAAAAGAAGATTATAAATATATGCAGTGAGATCTTTAATCTCAAGAATAGAAGCAATGAAGATTTCTCAATATAAATTTCAGAGTTTTTATATCTATCGGACGATTGAACGGTTTCACAGTGATTTTTCCTTGGTTTCGGTTCCAAGAAATTTTAAAAAATTGGTTCTAATTCCACTTTTTGTTAGAACCGTTGAACTCAGTCATCCCAGAAAGGTGCACCTGATGTTATGTAAGATTCCTTTTTATAAATTAGTCTCTTTTGAAGTTGAAACTTTAATCCGTATATTTACAGTAGTCCACAAAATTTTTCATCTCACATAATTTCGACCGGTATATATGTTGAAGGTATGAAAATTTGTGTACACATATTTCACCATGAATGTAGGCCATTGGCATTACGTTGTTATTACTGCTTCAATAAAAAAGGAGCACTGATGAATGACATCTATTTTTGTTGTCAGCCTCATAAATGCAATAGAAATGAAACATGAGTGATAATCTCGTGAGTTCTGAAGTTTCAGAAATATCAATACTCAAGCAAATAAAATAATCTTTTGAGCAAAGAAAGACCGTAGACAGAACTTTAGCTACATATAAAAATATCAAGAATAAGTCATATTTTTAGTAAGAAACAGCGTAACACATGGTAGTTAGTGCTTTTTAGTCAATAATATTCAGAGCAACAAAAAAGTGCGCTCCTTCATAGCCCTCTTTTTGAAATTAAGTAATAACGGTAACACAATGCTAATGATGTACACTCTTGACGAAGTACATTTACACAAGTTTTCAAATCTCTATGATATGTAGTGACTAAGTTCAACTAGAGCAGAGACTTTTGTCCATTAGTGTACAAAAAAATGTCTAGTTTTCAAGATTTTTAGCTGAAAACCTGAATAGACTGAAATCAACAGTTTCAAGATTTTTAAAACTTTAACAAACCGCTTCCTTGATCTTCAAAGCCATTTTTAGTTTTTTGAAGAACTATTTTAATTGAAAATTATGAGAATCAATATAACACAATAGAGAACGTAAAATTTCCTTTTTGGAGAAAGTGTTTAATATAAAGGGTTTCATAAGAAAAAAAGAATTTTATTTCTAAGGTCCTCCTCAAATATCAACAATGTTATCTCTCAGTGAATCACTTGATTCGTCACAACCAAATATTCCTCAACAAACAAACCAGAATTTGTTCAATTCATTATTAATTATCAAGCAAGATTCAGGTTTGAAAACGATGATCTCTCAAGAAAATTATGCGTTATTGTTTAGATGAACATGAAAATTCGAATGTTGTTTCAAACGAAAGTGTATCTGATTTACCAAATAGAACTACTCAATGTTCTTTATCATTATCACCAAATGTTGAAAGTAATTCAGACGAACGAGAGACTTCATTAAATTTGAATACTTCGAATTCGAATTCGAATGATACGGCAATAGTTAATGAGGCAACTCAATTATTACTTACTCGACTTGGACTAATACAACGTATGTATGTTTGTAGAATACTCAGAATAATATTTTACTAGACAAGTTTCTTTTCCGATTATGGTAGAATTAAAAATGAATTTAATCACCTAAATCTAGCTTGAGAAAAGAAAAAAAGTCCTACTATAAATGTCGTTCATGTATCAATGAAATTTTGATCAAAGTGATAATGACAAACACATAATGCTTTGCATTGGACTACACGACAAAGGAGGAAACAGCAAACTTAAAGATTTTGAAAGACTCTGAGAGATTTCAAGAGGTTTTAAAGACTTCACGCTAGTTTCAAAGACTTTTTGAAACTTCATAAGACATCATCATCAAACTTCGATAGATTATTAAAAATTATGGCATTATGTCTTTGTAAGACTTCAAGTTCGAAGTCTCGATTGTTTCTTCTTCGTACACAAGACTTTTAAACAGAATTCCATACTCGTGTTTTCTCTATAATAATTTGCTATATTACTAGACTGAAATCATCTTCACAGCAAAGCAATCTAAGAGCATCTTGGCTCAAATTTATTAACTAAGTCGCAATTCACAAATTTCGACAAAACTAGATTAACAATAAGTGATAATGCGATAATTCAACAAGTGTTTGAACATACTTTGATATTATTAACATCATCAAATACACGTTTATCTTAGGTACTTGTGAAATTCAAGATTATTCAATTACAGTCAAGCATAATCTTCTTTTAATAAAAGCTATTACCACAGTCTTTGCAGGATTACAATGTGAAACATGATGTAGTTGCTGTTGCTAATTACAGCGATATTATTATATTTTATCCTTTTTAGAACACATATCTTTACTATCCTTTTTGTTAGTCCTCTAGATCTTCCATAAGGTAGTAGTTCATATATTATGATGAAACGTTATTGATATACGGTCTGTAATGATATGTGACTAGCATCTGTCTCAGTTAGCACTGTACGAGACCAAAAAAAATAAAAGTTTACCTAGGTCGGGACCAGAGTTATGAGATAAAATTTGCCTCAATCAGAGCTCAAATATATGGTAAAATATTCCATAGTTTTAAGCAAATCATATTATAAATAATATGAATCACAACATAATTCAAGAGAGATAATTCTAAAAAGTGCTAGTCATCAATTAAATAAAAACAAAGCTGAATATTGAAGAGTTATTTAGAATTTGATACGAATGTATTTTAGAATAGTTTTCCTTAGATCGAAATCACTACTAAAAATAATTGGCCCCATACAACTCTAATCACGATTTATGACGGTCTCTGATTTATGTCTATCACAGTTTTAATGGAGAGATGATTATTGCTACCCTACATAATTCAACAGTCCTTATAGATCGTGTTTCATAAAATGTAATATATATGATTAAGATTCATAAATATTGAATAAAAATCAAAACAGTCTACTGTAAAAAGAAAAATACATAAATAATACAAAAAATCATTTTCTTACGAATCGATTCAATCCGCTTTATTTTCAATGGAAAATTTCACTATATTTCCTTATATATCTGCTTCTTTTATTTTATTTTCTAATTAGAACAACAAATCGAAAGTCCACAAGTCTCATTTGGTAGTGTATCTCGAGAGAAAGGCAATGTCGAATATTTTACTCTCGTTTACTTACATGCTTCACATCCTGAAGAATCTATAATAAAAAAGCTTCGAAGTCTCGTCAATTTCGTAAAAACTTTCAATGATATTGATGATTGTATTGCATTTATGAATGGTGTGTTCAATGAAAAAATTATTTTTATTCTTTCAAATTCACTTTGTAATTCAATTCTTCCAAGAATTGAAGGACTTCAACAAATATTTACTATGTATATTTTATGTGAAAATGATGATGAAATTAATTCATCATGGCAACAATTAAAAGTTAAAGGTGTATATAAAAATTTAAACGATATATATGAACAAATATCAAAGGATATACAAAAAATAATACATGATTTGATAATCTATATAAATTTATCATCGAATTCAGCTCAACTTGATGAAACTTATATATATGGTAAATTATTAAGTGAAATAATTCTTGATAAAAATGAAAGTCAAAATGATTTACAAGAACTAATTAATTTTTCACGTCAAGAATACGATGGTAATGATGAAGAATTAAACATAATCAATGAATTCGAAAAAAATTATAAAAAAAATCAAGCAATCTATTGGTTTACAAGACGATGTTTTCTATCAAAAGTAAATTTATTTATTTACAAGTAACTAAAGATAGAAAAAAAAAATCAGTTATTTTTAGATGTTAAATAAAGCTCTTCGTACTTCTGAAGGTGATATTTTATATAAACTTCGTTCATTTGTTCAAGATTTATTTCAACAAATAGAAAATGAATCAGTAAAAGATTCAATAACAGTTTATCTTGGACAAACAATACAAAGAAATGATCTTGATGATTTACAAAGAAATATTTTAAATAATGATCTGATTATATTTCCTCAATTTTTATTTGGTTCAACGGATCAAATACGAGCTATTCGTGTTGCTAAAGAAATTCCAGTTTTATCCAAAGATTATATACCAATTATTATTCATATTGATATACCAGAAAATTTTAAATGTGCTAATATAAGTTCAAATCGATATTCCATTAATAATGATAATGATGTTTTATTAAATATGGGTGTTATGGGGCGTTTAATTAAAGTTAAAAAAGAAAATATTAATGACAATCAGATTGCTTCTATTCATTTAAAATTAGTTAAATGTGAAAATGAACAAAATATTCAACAAATACTTGAGACTAAGCGAGCAGAAATTAAAAGTTTTTCTCAATTAGTTACTCTAATAAAATTAATGATTGCAATGAAACAACTCACATTAGCTGAACATCTGCTTGAAACAATATTTAATGATGATACTTTAAAAGAAGATACAAATACTCAGACCTCAATAGCTGCTGGTTGCCTTGTACTTGCAACATCACGTCGTAATCAAGATGATTATAAACGTGCTCTTGAATTATATCTTCTTTCATTGGATGCATTTCGTCGATTTATTTCACCGAACGCTTTTGAATTAACTCCACTTTACGGTAATATTGCTGGAATGTATTTACGTCTAGATGATTTTGAAAAATCTCATGAATATTATAAAAAAGCACTTGATGTACAACTTTGTTCAAACACTCCAGATTTCGCTACTATTAGTAATTTTACAAATAATATAGGCATTATTTTATCAAGACAAGGAAAATATGCTGATGCTATTAAATCATTTCAACGTACTTTAAAAATTCTTGAACAAGTAACTGAACCACATGATATAGAATCTGCATTAAGTTATGAAAATATGGGTGATACATATCTTATACAACTTAAATATAACGAGGCTATAAATTGTTATAAAAAATCAATTGAAATTCAAGAACGTTTTGTACCACGTAATCCTAGTATATTAGGTTCTTCTTATCATAATATTGGAAATGTTTATTTAAAAATTGGTCAATCTCGTGAAGCATTAGTTTATTTAAAACTTGCTTTAGAATGTCAACAAGAATATTTACCATCAACTCATCCAACATTTGCATTACTTTATAATAATATTGGTTTAATGTATTATCGAGAAGAACAATATTCAGAAGCATTAAAATGTTATACTAAAAGTCTTGAAATTGCATCAATATCTTTGCCCGAAAGTCATTCATTAGTTGGTACAACACTTTTTAATATAGCACTTGTTTATTCAGTTCAAGAGAAATTCGATGAAGCTATAGAGAGTATAGAAAAATCAACTGAACAATTTTTAAAAACATTACCACCTGATCATCAAGATGTGATAGAAAATAAAGCATATATTGAATCGATTAAACGAAAAAAAATTCTAAAAGAACTTTTTGATGAAAGATCTGATGAAAATGTAACAAGTTTTTAAATCTTTTTTTGCTATTTTTTTTTTAAATAAAATCCAGAATATTTTTCACACTTTCTTTAATGAAAGTTAGCTCGTATATTAGACAAATGAATCATATTTTAACTCAGTGAATATTCTAGTAGTCTTGAATTATACTTTTTTTTTCATTAATTATCATTATATACAATTGAAGCTCGAAAATTAATGCTTGTCGCAAATTATCTAATCTTTTCATTTTAATAGAAGTAAATAATGTCTTAAATATGATATAAGCATTAGAAAATTGCGTTCACAGTATGTGTTTCTTGCGTGATTAGATAATAATCATTTCTCCAATGAGTTTTGCTAATCTGCTCTAATTGGAAACGAGGAATAAACTTGACATTACTATTGCATTCGACAGATAAATTCTGTTAAGATTGTACTCGGTTAAAATAGTTACGTATATTATTGCCAAAAAAGAGATGACTTAACCTTGATAAGTTAAAGATTTTTTTTTTATCTTTAAAAAGGTTTGTATTAACTGCTAAATTTAGTTGTAAGACATTTTCTGTACAACTAGTTTGATCGAGTTTATCTTGTAGAGAAACGATTGTTTTGATTTTTCTCTAATGCATTTGTTTGTATTCAGTGTAGTGGAAGATAAAATTTTTCTTTTCTTAACCTCATCTCATAACTTCTGCCCGACACACAACATTGAAGATGGAATTGACATTCTATCTTAGCTGTAGCTTTTTTTTTTTATCATGATACGTTGGTCTTTTCTTTCTCCTGATTTTCTGCTTCATCATCTCCGCATCAACGTAAAAAGAAAAATAAGAGTTCTTTTTTTCTCTTTTCTTTTTTGCGTGGCAACATTACAGGTTAAAAAACCGTAAGACATAAACGTTCCTAACAATGGCTGAAAATTCCACAGCGTTTACAATTGAAATCGTTCGGGCCGTTGATCAAATTTGTTCTTCTTTATATACACAAATGTTTCAGAAAGTGGCTAAAGAACAACCTCAATATCTTTCAAACGAACAACGTACTATACTCGTCTATTATCCAAACGAGATCACTTGGTATCAAGGAGATAAACGCCAAGAAATAATTGAACGAATTCGACGTACTCATCTCAAATGGTTCAATAATTGGTTAGGCAAACAATATACTGGTTTGCCACCGTATTTAAAATGGAGTTCAGTTATGAATGATCTTATGCTACATGCGACTAACTTATTCTTTCGAATGGATCTCGATAATCTTACTACGAGCAATGACACGCGTCATGCATTTCGACAAATCATAAATACTATCAAACGTATTATAGTGAACATCAACAAATCGAATCCAATTATCATTGATCCAGCTGCTATACCTCTTGTTCGAGGACTTCTTTTAATTCTTTTCTATTTTACTTTGGATAATGAACTTGTTATTTATCTTAAAAGTCTTCAGTTAGTTGATCTTATGAATGCACTTATACTAACATCCGATAATGATGATGAAATTCATTTACAAGCCTATCGAATTCTAGCAGTCATTATGACAGAAACAGACATCAAACAACTGCAAAATTCAAATAGAATTACTAGTGTTTTTATTAATTTTATTAAAGATGCTATTGATGGTGGCGTTCCGTATGAAGCTCGCTTACACAATAGTCTTCGAAGTCTTAAAGGTTAGTTTTAGTTGACTTCTCTCAAGAATAATGACAGTTAGAAAAACAAAATTTTTTCATTTCGATAGATGAACATTTCATCTTCATAACGAATTTTCATTCAAACAATATGTTAGGAAACAACTAATGAGAACAAAAATTCGTAGAAATGATCATATTGATTCTATAACTTGAGCAACTGATTACTTGAAAATTAGAAATTTACCAATGAATTTCACTTGAAATATTTTATGATATACTCATTCACCAGCTCATTGTTTATTTTTCTCTATTTAGTATTAACACAGCATGATCAAATTCGTGAAGAATTAATCGAACAACAAGGGCATTCTCTTTTTCTTCGATGTGCTCTCGAAGATCAATTCAATTCACTCAAAACAAAACTTCCTGCACTTCAAATTCTTCTTGCATTGGCTTTCAACAAAGATTTTGCTACTATCTTAAAAGACAATAACATTTTCATGGATCATATTCGAACATTAACTTCATCATCACAACAAGATTTACAACTAGTAGCTACTGCATTAATATGGAAATTAGAAAAAGAACCAGAAACAACAATCAAAATAGTTCAAGATCAATCTTCTTCAATTTCTTCATTGATGGTAACTAAAAAACAATATGATATCATGATAAGCTACTCACATAATGATAAAGAACTTTGTCATCGCATTCTAAGCTTTCTCGAAAAAGATCAATTACATGTTTGGATTGATTCTCAATTGATGCATGATGCTACATTTGATGCAATGGCTAAAGCTATCGAAAATTCAGAATTTGTACTTGTTTGTATGTCTGATGCTTACAAACAAAGTCCTTTTTGTGAAATGGAAGCTAGTTATGCAGTTAAATGTCGATGTCATATTATTCCATTATTGATGACAGCCAACTATAAAGCTGATGGATGGCTTGGAGTATTAACATCAGCACTTATCTACATTGATTTTCCGAAACTTGGTTTCGACAAAGCTTATCAAGAACTTAAGAAACAAATTGGACTATTTCGAATGACTAATTCGAATTCAACAACTGTAGAACAAAATCAAATC
>CAJNOP010000051.1:752932-777586 GCA_905250075.1 Rotaria sp. Silwood1 | reverse complement strand
TAATTCGAATTCAACAACTGTAGAACAAAATCAAATCCATCATAATCTAAATTCTTTAGTGGATGTGGCACCAAAAGCAATTCCAAGTGCTGAAAATAATAAAGAGCCACGTCCTATTGTGTAAGTCTATTTTTGGAACGAGGATTGCTATGCTAGACATGAGTTACTTTTCTTCTAAGTTATAAAAAGGGTGATATTCAGAAATTTTTGAAATTAAATTAGTAAATTTACTTCGTCATGCACTTTTTATCGATAAACATATTAAGGACGTAGCAATGCTCGTATTCTTTTAACATATAATGCAATTAGAAGTATTAGACGGCTGAAAATAAATTTCGCCAACTTGTTCTGAGAGTGCTTTTTATAAAATGCAGAGATCTTGATGATTTTTAATAAGATGTAATTTAAATTGTGACATAAGTTGACAAAGGTGACCAACAGGTCTTGTCTTCGTTTCTGAATAAACGCTTAAAAGTCTAAAAAAAAGCATCATGTTTATAACGTTCATGTCAATTTTAAAATAGCAAAATGATTTTCTACATTCATATTTATTGATAAAGAAATTTTGATTCGGTATATCTCAGAAATTTTGTACTGGTACTTATGAAAGGTGCGATCCAATCGGTTAAGTTGTCATTACTAAAATACAAAAATAGAAAGTAAGATTTGAAAAATTCTCAACCTCTCGTGTCCTTTTTTAAAATATCTTCATCGAATCTGCCATCCGTGTACTTTTAACTATCCTGGCTTACCCATACAATGACTTACACTTGTATTTATTATAGGAAAACTTCATTGTTACATCAAATTAAAATACGATCAATTGTTTGTTTTATTTCAGGGAATATCCACATTGTATCGATATGTGGACTAAAGATCATGTCAAATCGTTTCTTCTTGATAAAGAACTTAATATTCTTCTACCAGCTTTCGAAGGAATGAACGGTCGTTTATTGCATAAAGTTTACGATATGTGTCAAACAAGCCAACAAGCTATGTTTTCTTCACTAAAGGAAGACGTTTCTAGGTCTCAAATTATAACAACACTTAGTTTAAAAGACTATCTTACTTTTCTCGAAGAAATTAAAGTCTACGTACCATACACAACTAACGATCGTTTGAATCCAACATCAGCTATTTGTAATCTCATGTAATTTACAATATATCTCATCATCATCATTAACCCGGTTTTATTTTGTTTTTCTTTCTCTTTTTATTTATTACTAATCAATTATATTTTATATTAACTGTTGCATTGTTAACTAGTTCGTTTTCAAAACTCTATAATATTAGTTTTAAATCTCTTCTTCTATCAAGTGTATAATTTATATATGTAAATTTCAAAAGCTGTACATTTTGCTCTGTAACATTTCTTACTAAATCTATGTATGAGAATGGTTTCAATCTCAAATAATAGATCACAAAAAGTATGATATTATACTGTTATTCAAAATTTTAATGACTCACTTTTGAAAGAAATAACAGCAACATCATTTATTTTTTTGGGCAATGTACAATTTATTACAGTAGTGATATTAACATTTTCGAATCCTTCCATTAAAAAAATCAATCAAATTCTTAGATGTTTCCTTTTAATGATTCTACATCAAGAATTGTTGTATGACTGTGATACAACATAGACGAAATAATATTCGAATAGAGAACTAATGATATACGTTATTAAAACATTCTCAACTCAAAAGTCAAAACAAATAAATAAATCATTATTTCAAAATATTCAAGCTAATTTTCCGATTCTACAAATTAAGATTTTAATTATCAAGATGCATATCAATTCATAAATGAGGCCATAAGAGAGAGATTTGAAAATTTCAGTTAAAAATATATGTAGAGAAATATCTATTGAAATCTGTTAATGAAATTTCTAACAAGGGTATGAATCAAATAGAATTTAACTTTTACAACAAAACAGATGCTAAAATATGTAAAATTTCGTTTTTTATTCACAAAACATCTAAAGGAAAGAGAAATTCATATTTCTTTTTATTACATCATCAGTTCATATGAATAGAAACTAGGGATTAGTTCTATTGTAGCACTTACTTTATTACAGTTCAACTACTGTTTCGCTTCCTCTTCCGTATGATTAACAGTGAAAGCATAGGGGATATAGTAAAACAAAGTCTCACTCATACTAGTTTAAAAGCTGTGTTATGACTGAATTTTTTAAAATATTCAACTCCCCATCATGTTGGTGTAATGATTCAGTTGCCGCAAAAAGTTCTATTATCAGGAAAACAATACCAGAAATATAATCCTTTAGTCTCATAATTTGAGTACGAACATAGCATACTGAACTTTAATTTGCCTTCATGCGGAGGAGCTAGAAGGCCAATATACGTTTCTTTTCTTCAGACAAGGATAACCGAACATTGAAGATAAATCTTATAATGTTAGACCTATCATTCGACAGCTTAGTACTGTCCCTATCAACAATAAAAATTCTATGTCAAACGATTTTTAGTTGGCCTGATTTATGAAATCTTCTTTAGATAATCTTCAAATGAAAGTTGATGGACATCATCGAAAAATGACCAATATCTATGGCTAATTTTAACCATTAACCTTGAAATTTTCTTCCATAAGTGATCTGTTTTATTCAAATTATCCTTGAAAATTTATTGATTGCAATGATCTATAAAGAAAGCATCCGTAGTCAGACTGTTCAAGACAATGGAGTCTTCCACGCGTCTCAAGATTACATTAGATTGAAGTAATCTATCTTTGGCACGATGTATGCATGCAAGTTTTTATTTGCTAATAACAAAATGGAAGTTAACGCACTGAAATAGTGAAAAACCACAATTATGTCAAAAAAAAAGTCATTTTTGAGCCTTAAGAAAAAAACGTAGTGTTCTTATCGTAAATTCTTTGCATCACGATCTATTGATTTTGTATTTGTGCTTGCGATCAGAATTTACCAAGCTCGATTGCTAGTCAAAATATCAGACAACAGAATCAATAGTCACTCATAAGCAATACTTGAACCAGAACTGTATTTTTTTGATAGTATAAAAAGCTTTTTAAATATCTACATTTTAATATTTTTTTTTAATTATTATTGTTTGAAGCCCGTCACGTTTTTCTTCTATGAAATGAATTCCCTTATCAACAAATGCTTACTATCTATGAAATGATGTTGGTAAATGTGAAATTTTGATATTATGTTGCGAATACATTCTATTCATACGTAGTTGATGAAAGTTAAATTCACTACCGATAAACAAAATGATAATCTGATTTCGAAACATTTATATTTTTTTAAAAACAATATATTTACTTAATTATTGGATTCGAACAATCTTTTTATTACTCCTTTCTTCACTAAACTTCTTGTAATATGTGATTAGTGAGTTTTTCATGTATCTTTTATATGAAATTAAATTCTATCTAAAAAGAAATGTTGGAAACTCCAGTTTAAAATATCTCCAATTGAAATTCATGCGCGCAGCACAATTTAGTTGGAATGAAATCAAACTACATATTTAGGGACTAAAGATGCAATGAATTTTAGTTCCTTGTATTAAAAAAAATACAAATTGAGTTACACTTTCATTATAAATCATTACTTCTAAAGCTTTTATTTCAGACGATATCTCGTTTTGATTTATATTCCTTGATCATTTTTATTATCTTCTTTAAGGATGTGCTTGCATTTTTTTTCTTTGGATTTTTCGTAAGTTGATCACATTCATATGTGCATAAAGCGTGACTTTCTTTCTACAATGAGAATTGATGAGACTCTCTTAGTCTCTTTGTCTTCTTCATACTATGCATCCGATTCAATGGACGATGCAGTACACATACAATGTAAGTTTTTATTTTATGAAGAGCAAAAGAAACTTAACAGCTAAATATTATTCTCAATGATAGAATGAGTAGTAGTATTTTTTCGAATTTAATTTAGAAATCTAAGAGCTATGTGTAGATTAAGTTTGAACAACTTTGAAAAACAATTAGAATGATTCCAGACATCAAATAAAGAACGAGAAAATAGTTCAGTAGTACTGAAAAACCGAGATCGCGCTTTCATTCAAAAAGAAATTGGATGCTTAGTCTTGAAGAAATTCAACAGAAATGTGTCACATAATGATTAATATGCAGCAAATTGAAGAAAAAGAAAATATTCTCTTCACTGCTTAAGAAAAAGTTATAGTTCTACAATGGACAATCTATTGATGCAGTTGCTTTATATTATTCTTAGAATATGTAAAGTTTTATCTTGTCTCATTAAGAATATCAAACTGTCAAAAATAAAAAAAAGGTCGAGTGAGTCTTATGAGATTACACATAGAGTACCGGCATCATAGCAAAAATTACAGAGACTTTGTTTTAACATTTCATTACAGAACATAAGCAACTCCAAATAAGTACCTCTTTAACCTTGTTTATCAACATCACCTTGATATGTTGCATTATTTTCTTTCAAGAATAAAATTGAATAGAATGTTACGAATTGATTTTTACTTGTAACTTTTCTCGTATCGTATGTATGTAAAAAAAATGTGGAAAAAACTGTGATCGTTTTAGCACTGATAAGATATGGTTTTGTCTCTTCTTATAACATTTCAAAAAAAGTCAATGGACGTCGAGAATTGAATTAAAAAAAAAAAACATAAGATGTCATATAATTTTCTAAGTATAGAAAGAAACATAAATCACGTAAACTTTTTATGACAAACGGTTCAGCTTCTAATAGTATATTTCAACGACAACTAAGGACACCTGTTGACAATTTGGGTACCATACATATGAAAAAGTATAACATGGAGTAATGGAATCAAGAAGTTTGGCAAACAGCTTCAACTATGCTTCACTTCACCTTACAGAATAATCATCTATTAGTCATAGAAAATCATTTGTTCTGACATCAAATCAATATATGATTGTGCAATTCAGTATGTACATGAACCAAAACTATCGTAAACAACGTAAAAAAAAGCTGAGCCATTTATAATACAGTTGAAAGTAAAGAAGAAGATTTTCAAACAATGAGTGAAGAGGAAACTGATGATGATGAATGCTTTTATGATATGACAGAATTACTACCTGCTTCATTGAAATTTTCTGAACAAAATGAATTAGAAAAAAAAATTAATGAACCATCAAGTCCTGCTGATGAATTTGACGAAAATTTTTATCAAATTCAAGAAGATATTCAACATGAAACTATTCAACCATATATTGATGAACCATTAACACCATCTGATGAAATAAATCCAAATTTTCATTATTCAATTTTAACACAAAATCAATATGTTGAATTAATGATGAATTATGTTGATGAAGTAAAAGATATTCTTCAATTACCATCAACTATTGTTAAACTTCTATTACATTATTTCAAATGGAATAAACAACGATTATTAGAAAAATTCTATGAAACTAATCATAATGAATTTTTTAAACAAGCAAAAATTATTAATCCATTTACTGAAAAAATTTCTATAAATGAATCAATTGACATATGTTCAATTTGTTGTTCAGATGAAAAAAAAGATATGTTCAGTCTTGAATGTAAACATACATATTGTAATCATTGTTGGAAAGATTATTTGATAAATCAAATTATTAATGAAGGTCTTGCTCAAACAATTGTTTGTCCAGATTCTCAATGTGAAATTTTTGTCGATGATGAAACTATCACAAAATTTTTAGATAATAATGAATTTGTTAAACATATTTATGCAAAACTCATATTAAATTCCTATGTAGATAATAATCCTCGTGCTCGTTGGTGTCCAGGAAAAAATTGTGGTCATATTATTAATGCAACATCTCTTACATCAGCTTATAATTATGCTCAATTGATTACATGTAATCAATGTCAAACATCATTCTGTTTTCAATGTGCTCAACCATGGCATGATCCAATTAAATGTATTTTATTGTTACAATGGAATAAAAAAATACTTGATGATAGTCATACAACTGTATGGTTAAAAGCTAATACAAAAACTTGCCCAAAATGTAAAGTTAATATTGAAAAGAATGGTGGCTGTAATCATATGACATGTAGAAATTGTATGCATGAATTTTGTTGGTTATGTTTTGGTAAGTACACAATGGATTTTGTAATGAATAGATACAAATCATGATGAATGCTACATACACTGTTAGACTATAGTCTTACAATCCTAAACTTGATTTTCACTATGATCTCATATTGAATAGGTAGTAGTGAAAAATAGAACAAAGATTTTTAAAAGTATTTATCATAATAGCAAATTGTTTGAAGTAATCGAGCGCAGACAAATAAAGTTAATTAAAAAAAATATTCATAATTGTGATGCTACTTATAAACACATTATCACTACTGAAAAACAACAAGGACTGTATATCCAGTAGTGTAGAAAGAAACTAAATTTCAAAGAATTTCATGCCTTCATGAGAGAGTATTTTCAACTGATCAATCACTTTTGCATTTAGACTTTAATGAAAATCGAATAATCTCAACAAGATAAAGCTCATTATATCTGTTGTACAGAGTTCTAGACATGTTGAGGAAACTCTTGCCTCTGTTATAGTATATACCAACAAATTGAATGCAAGTACTTCAATGTAAGATTTCTTCCTACATACAGATCTATTTGTTAGTAAAATGTTTTGCAAATGTCAACTTAAAAAAAATATTTCCTTCCGAAAATGTTAAAATTTCAAAAAAAACATTTTTAAAATCTTATTGGAATTTAACTTACACATTGAGTTCGTATTTCAAAAGTGATGAATCAATTGAAAATATTTCTTTGTCAGTTTTTATTGCTTAATTTTATATTAATTTTTTTCTGTCGAGATTGAGCAAAAACTATTTTGTGCGAAGGAAACAGCTTGTAAATTTCAGTCGAGGTTTCTAATTTTTCCTTGCCAATGCAGCGAGATAATAACTTCGTAATAAGACGATTAAAAATATCATGTCAATAAAAAAATAAGAAAGGTACATTTGAAATGTATATATTACCGAGTTTCTTCAGCAACTGTATTTCCTTCAAATTCGTTTAGAGTGGAATTACTTCAAATTACATATTCTTTATATTAATATAATAAAGATGAGAAGGATAAGTCACTTTTAAATATCAGTTTAACAGGAACTTTACTGATAAGATTTTCTTGTGAAATAGAAAATAGATAATAAAATTGAGAAATTCTATTAAATGCTTCGAGTATTTAATGGAGTCAGGATAAATAAAATGATATGTATACTTGTCTGTTTTTGTTACATTCATATAGATGTGTTACAAATTCTGAATTATTATATATTCCATTTTCACTACTCACTTAGATTTCAATAGCAAATATAATACTATCTGTTTTTTTTGTATATTAAGGTATTTGGTCTAAACATACAGAATGCAATCGTTACAATCAAAATCAAATTAGTGATGAATTACAAAATCAATACGCAGCTGCTTTATCTCGATATATGCATTATTATGATCGCTTTCGTAATCATGAACATTCATTTGATTTAGAATCGATATTATTCGAAAAAATTCGTCCAAAACTAATTCAAAATGAGCAACAATTATCGAAGAATGATATTCAAATAATTGAAAAAGCATTTAATGTTTTATTAAATTGTCGTCGAACGTTAATATATACATATCCATTTGCATATTATTTAGCAAAAAATAATCAATCAATTGTTTTCGAAGAGAATCAAGCTGATTTAGAAAGAATATGTGAAGAACTTAGTGGACTTTTAGAACAAGACTTAACTAAAGAAATCGTACTTGATAAAATTAAAAGAAAAATATTTGAAAAATATCAGTATTGTGATACTCGACGAAATGTTTTATTAAAACATGTCAAAGAAGGATACGTAAATGATTATTGGCAATATCATGATGAAGCGACAATGATCGCTAGTAATAAAGTTTAACCAGTTGTAGTTTTTTTTTTTTTTAACAAATAAAATTTTTTATCAAACTAATTAATTAGATAGTAATAACAATAATATAAACTTGAGATATTTTAATTTCTGTAAGGTCTATTCAATTAATAGGGTACATATTTATTGAGAGTCACAAAGAAATATTAAAGTAATGTGATCTCATAAACTATAGGAAAAAACAAAAACATTATTCTTGTTTTTAAGACATTATGTAAAATGATTGATAAAAATATAAAAATAAAATTTACTCATTTTTCATGTAGGTATAAGTATACATCAAATAGTAGATCCCATCGGATTGGTATCGTTCGGATATAGGTCTGAAAATTTTGGATCCAACAAGTTCCATTAAAGAGTTAGATGGAAAGAGAAATATGACTATCCTGTACAATATTTATAATGATTAAAGAGAAGAAAAAAAACACAATGTCCAGTTATCTCATATTCATGTAATACTACAGACATATCGATAATATCATTCTCATTGAATTTCAAATAGTAGACCATGAAAGGAAAATAATTAAATCCACTGGAATGAAAAATAGCCTAATAATTTGCATGTAATCTAAGTCATCTATCATACGGTTATTCTGAGAGTGTCAAATTTCATCTCGTTACTTTTAAGATAATCTTACTGATTTGATGCCTATGTTCGAAACGTTCCTTATACAAACTTATTTACTGTTTAAGTACTGCTAATTTCCAAGTCAAAATTACCAATCTATGTAGATATTAGCAGCGGCGTAGTCAGATACAAAGTTATTGCAGGATATTCAAACAAACTGATCGTTCTTGGACATACTAGCATTTCAGGTAACGTTGTAAATGTTGTCTTCCATCTTTCTAGTTAAGATTTTGACTATATGACTAGGAAAAGTATTTCGTTTGATTGAAGATTCCTTTTTTTTTTCTAAGTTTTAGTATGCATAAATTTAAATGACTAACATTTCACATGGCTTTATCTTTTCTTGTAAAAAAACTAATATTATTTTCCTAATCCAAAATGCAATTTGAAATGATCAAACTCATCTGTTGTATTTAAAAAATGTAAAAAAAATAAGTAAATAAAAGACTCTTCGGTGATGACTCAGTCGATCAATTTATCCCTCTACAAATTATCGACTGTATTAAATTTCATCAAAGTTATGATTAAGACCGATGTCAAACTTTTTTTTTCTTATTGTTGTCATCAAAAAAAAGCAAAAAAAGAAACATATTTTTTCCTCATTTCTTCAAAATGAAAATGAAAATGAATAAATCTATGAATGTATTTACTTCGTCATGTCAGTAACACGTATGATGATATGAGTCATTGCATTGGCAAAAAAGCGATAAAGAAGACTGTAATGACGGCCGATAAACATGCAACAGAAGCATAACACATTGTCGATAGCAAAAAAAAAAAGAAAAATACACTACGCATATAAACGTCGAAAAAAAAGCCACATTATATTCTATTTTTGCAAATTCGTGTTTGTTATTAAAAATTTCTTCAATAGTTCTGAGTCATTTCGCATAGTTCAAACGAAATATAAAACAACAATTATTAATTAATGGCTACTACTAATGATGAAGATATCGAAGAATATTCAACACCAACATATGAAAACGAAAAATTAGAAATACTCATTCGAAAAATGCGTTTATGCAAATCAGCCACATTTTATGTAAATACAATATCTAACGATGATATAAAATTAATTGCAGATGAATTGAGAACGAATCGAATTTGGAATTCTCTCCGAATAATTGGTCAAAATTTGGTTGATGAAGATGGTGTTCAATATTTATTCGAAGCATTAGCAACTAATACAGCAGTTAAAGCTCTTCATCTAGGCGGTGATTCACTAGGAGATAGAAGAGTTACACTTTTTATGAATTCACTTGTATCTAATACTACCATAACTGATCTAAACTTGACAGACAATCAAATAACAGAAATTGGTGCTCAAGCAATCAGTGAAATGCTTCGAGCCAATTCAACAGTCATCAATTTAATGTTAAACGGTAATCCAGTATTGGATACTGGTATAACATTAATTGCTCATGCTCTTCAACATAATCGAACTTTGACAACATTGAAGATTGGCAGAACTTATATGACAGATGTAGGTGCAGAAGAATTAGCTTCGATGATTCGATCAAATACAACATTGAAGATGCTCTCCCTCGATTACAATCAAATTGGTGATAAAGGAATGCAAGCTGTCTGTATAGCTTTGAAAGAGAATCAAGTATTACAATGTATTGATATTCGACAGAATCAAATTTCAGATAAAAGTATCGACAACATAGTTGCTATGATACAAAACAATCGATCATTGAATAGATTGGATCTAGCACGCAATCAACTTAGTGATCAAGGAAAAGAAGCAATACGGCAAGTAAACGCGGACCATAATACTATCAAAACTCTTATACTATGAATTTAAAAACCTGTTTTTATATGGCGTTTTATTTTTCTTTCAGCTTAAAAAAGACTGTTTTTGTTCTCATATGCGCTTTTATAGACACAATATGTGCGGTCCTGATTTATGAGAATATTTTTTTTCAACTTCTGGACATGATCATTACATTAAGTCTAAAAATAAAGATCCTAATTACATAGATCTATAAAAACTCTCTCAAACAACTAGTAGAAAATATCTGAAATCAATTTATTGTTTGTTGAATAGAAATTAATAGTGAAAAGATATGTATCAATATTGCCGTGGTGATTTAACGAATCATCTCTGCCAGTACGAAAATGAATAGCTCTCGGTTTGTTATAAAGTCTCATCAAAGAGCTATCACATTCATTTTATAAATGCTGTTTTGTTTAGATTACTACTTCGAGAAATCGATGCAATCTGATAGATTTGTTTTAAGGAGCCGAAAATTTATAAAGAAAACAAAAAAAACAGGCTATATTTGTGAACATCTCTAAGCCATTGAAATTTGATCTTGTCTGATTTATTAATCATCTTATTTATCAGATTGAAATTTTACTTGAAACTTACGAACTATTATAAATTCTTTCTTACTAAAATTGACTGCATCAGCACTTTCGTTTTTCTTGTGAAAAACCATATATTGTGTTAACAAAAAAATATTTAGAATAACACGTTATACTGTAGATATTTTCCTAGCTGCTAGGCGTTCTTCCTTTAGAAAATTAACATTCATTTTCTACTAATATGGCGGATTAATGTTTCATCGATTTATTTATTTGCATAATGACTATCCATGAGTAAAAAGTATATTTTAGGTCATTTTGAAAAGAGAAGTTTCGGTAGATGCTACATCGGTACCCTTTATTGATAACTGACTGAATATTAACGACCGAATTCTTTTATTTTTCTTATCAACTATTTATTATATGCTTGCTGGTTTGTAAATAAAAATACCGATAGATTTATTAAATTGATTGCTAGATCTATCGAGTTTATTAGTATTGAATATAGCGATTTCTGTCGTGATCCACTGAACAAAAGAAACTAGTTTAATCGAAAGAATAGATGGCGAATAGTGTGTGCTGATAAATTTCAATAAAACCAAAAAAAGTCGATAGTTTTATTTTATTCACTTCGAAACCTACATGAACATGTAATAAGAGTCTACATTAGTAGAAACTATTAAGATGAATACAATTAGAGAAAATTGTTGAATAAATGTTTGTTTTACATAGTCAAAAAGATATTAAATAAACATAAATAGAGAGAATAGTCATAGCCAACAATATATTCTTTGATTGTGGACGATTTTTTCCAGAATAAATATTTTTCTGTGTGATTTTTGTGAGTATTATTCATCATCGATTTAACCATAGGCAAATATGTGTTCACTTATAATATTGAACATTTTTTATTCTCGAAAAGAATGCATAGATGAAGTCTTTTTTTGTAAAATAAAAGATGAAAATGCATTGACAATCTCTAAATGATTGAATGTTTGCAAATATAAATCTGACTACAATTGTTAACATTAATTTCGAAAAAGTTTTCTCGGTGCAAATATGTTAAGACTTTCATCAAATCTCATCTGACCTACTTCTGACAAAATAAAATGACTTGTTAATGACTATTTTTTGATCAATTTTAGAAAATATATTGAGTGTTGATAATGATCTTTGCTTTTTTAGAAATCACACTTGACATTTTATATTATATTTAGTAGGGTGACCAACGAAGACTGGTATCATATCATAGTGAAGTTTGTGTCTATGACAACTTTTGTTCTACTACTCGAGGTCTATCTACCTTGAAAGTTTCAGGAATTTTCGTTCGGCCGTTTCTTAGAAACGCCGGAAAGGGAAGAGCGGGTCCCCTTAAGAGTAAATATGTACTTTTCGTTCGGTCCAGTGTAATTTTAATTTTCTTCGTCATATCTTATATGACATTCTTTAGATAAAAGTAAATGTTGACCTATTCAAAGATAGAGAATTCATAAATGTTGATATAATGCAATGTCTTCGAGATTAGCAAATCTTTAGCATTATGTGTCGAAAAAGTACACTTTATCAAATGAAGTAAAAGTTATAAAAAAACTAGTATGATATTTTCCAATGCAGGCAGTTGCATGCGACGGAGAAATTTGTAACAATACCTTGGTTTTCTATTGATAAGAAACAAATAACTTTCGATGGCCTCGGCAGTCAAAAAAAAAATAGTAGTAGTCAGGACTACGTTGATGTTATTTTTCTTGATAATCGATCAACGATCATTCAAATTACACGAAAACTTCTCTAGTTTTGATGAGTGAGATGCTTTTAATCGGTAAGTTTTTATCTATGGATAATTGTTCAGATGTTGATAAATCATACAACAAGTTAACTTTCAAAAATTTGCTTTCCATAGTTTGTAAAACTTTATGTGATTCGTTGTCTCCATATCCTTTTATTAGGTGTATATGTAATCCGATATTTTCATTCTTAAATAAGTGCTTGGACTCATCATTATGAACAAAGATATGTGTTTCATTGCTCAATCGTATGTACTTAGTGCTTGCAATAGTTCATCAGTATAGCTTTCATGTTACTTTTAATAATATAGTCTGGAAAGATAAATTCATTTTTGAACTAACAACTATTGAAAGATTTGATTTTATTTAGATGATAATTTGATTGATCATTTTAAGTTCGGTTAATCGTTCCCATATTTAGTCACTCATATGAATTTGTTTCAGTCATTGAAAAATCTGTTTCACAACTATAAACAATAGATTCCCATATCATAGAACTATCATTCGATCAAGCGAAATTTAGTTTGTGTGCGATATGAAATCCAAATGCCATAGCCTTCACCGATAAAAATATGGTTGATAACGATTCTGAAGGTATGTTTGTCAATATAAACAATTCCGTGTATGTTGGTGAAGCTTATTTATATCATGTGCGAATGTGACTCGAAGAAAATATGAATTTATGGATCATTTTTCTGGCAGTTTGAATTGAGAATGTAGTCTTTCTATCACATTCATAGGTGATGTATACGTCAATAATTGTACATATAAACAATCAAATTGATAAGTGGTTAGAGAATATAATAAATGATGATACAGAATATATATTTGGATGGAAGCTACTATGATCTTTTTATCGACATTATTGATGCTTTGTATTATTCTTTCAATGGTTTCCATAAATTGATCAAAAGACTGTTTCAAAATAGTGTTATATTTTATCAAATTTCAAAGCAATAAAAATTCCATTATTCAAGTCATCAAAACAGTTGAATAGAACAACAGTAACAGAAAACGGAACAATTTGAATTATTACGCTTTGGTATCCAAGGAGAATGATACATGATGTCGACGATAAGTATTTTTTTTTGTAAAGGATAATGACTGGGATATGAGGGTTTGGGTATACGCGCGTGCATGTAGATGTAAGTGTGGCGTGGATATCGAAGATCAGCTAATATTACGCTCTTACACTCATAATCGATACTCTCACATCCACCATCGAAAATAACGGAGCGAAGCCAAAAGAGGCTGACGAATGAATAATTTGAGAAAATTAGCTTTTTACTATCTAGAAAAAGGTTTTCCAACTATCAACTGCATACTAGAAAAATCCCAACTGTTGATCAGGATCGGCATTCTTAGTGCAACTGATTCGGGTATGAGAGCAATCTACTAGTGAACGAAAAAATCAAGCTTGCAACAAAACACTTCTCTATTGTTGATGATATAATCAATATTCAATGAACAAGTAGAAGAACTAGAGCCATTAAATATGTCATTATAAATCACATTCATACTCAGGAAGAACACAAAGACATACGTTCATAACTATGACGTTCCTAATTTGCAAGAAAATTGTTCGAAGACTTGAGTCTTTCTGTTTTTAATCACGAGTAGTGAACCACTAATACACATGAAAATAATTTCAATTTATTCTTCTGCTAACATGGCATCCAAACTGATACACTAGTACTTCTCGGTTTGTTTGCTGTCCATCTACAAGTTAGCCTTATCCAGTTCCCATTAATTGGCAGTATCACATTCATTCTTGTGCCTATTTCGAATATCACTGTAATTTTCAATTAAATAAGTACCTCTGTCCTATCCATCTGCGCAACGTTTTCCAAATAACACACACCAGTTATTCTTCACTGTTTCCTCTATCTATCACCTTCAAGCAAAAGCATAAGTTCGTGTGTATTTTTCTCTATAGATACTCTCCAGTGCTAGTCGCTGTTGTATGCCTGATTTGAAATGTGTTACTAAGCAAGTTTCGAAATATGACACTCGTTAGTGGTGTGGATAAAGGCGCGACAGGTGACTCTAGGTAAATATATGACCTTCACAACGACAATACCATAAGTCCACATACTCGTCCCTTAAAATGTTATTACACTGTCGTATTAAAGCGACCGCCGTCAAATGAAAGCAGTGTTCATTAGTAATTCTCTAAAGAAAAAAGTTTTTGCACTGCTTTATCATTCATAAAAAATCAGCCCACTACTATTGAGCAGAATTCAGACGTTTATATTTTTATCTCAAACATATGTATAGAACACTTTGTTGTGTGTTTTTATGATGAGTCGTCAGCTCCTTTTATTTTTAATGGTTACTATAAATGACATCAATTTAAACTAATAAAAGAAACTTCTATTATGTGTTCCATGAAGTCGAAAGAAAGCTTCGTCGAACAAGACGACCATTGAGAGCTTGCGTCAGTCGATAGTTGCTAGGAACGACATTTGTACGAAGACGATTGAGCGAACTATCGCTTAATTTCATCTCACTTGAGACTAGTATCCAAATGATACCTTCAGTAAAAGGTTCTGTTGTAAAACTGCCTATATAATGAATGAATCGATCTTTGTTTCCTTTCATAAATGATGATAGTCCACCTGCGATTGTCATATTAGTATTGTTAGTGAATCTTTGTATAACGAATTCCCAACTATTCATGTCGTCATCATTCTCTTGTGACTGAGAATTGTCTAATGTAAAGAAGTAAGCGAAAACGGCTGTCTCGTTCGTATCCAAGTTTTTATGAATAAAATGAGCTTCAGCTACATAATTCTTTTTTGTAAATCTATGTTCTGACATAGGCCAATGAAGATGGGCTCTTTCGAATGTAAATACACCTGACAGACAACCACCGCTAACCGTTAAATTTGTCGAATCTACGAGCATCGGTGTGATCGAAATTGTTTCACCATTACGATTAGACACTTGAAAGACGGTAGGTCGACGATAACTGGCAGAAAAGAGAAATGGTGGATATACATCATACTTGCTTTGAGACAGATCGACAGAGATAGGTGATTGAGATCTTTCATTTTGAGATACTGTATCTTGATTGGATAGCAATACAAACGAGTGGATCTTAGTGACAATAAGAAACATAAGAAAAACATTCATTGAAGTCATCGTGCTGAATGGAAAAGAGAAATGAAATGTTGTGTTCTACAACTACTGAAGTCAATTTATAGCTCATGAAAATTCATTTGTTCGCTGCGTACAAAAAAATAATATTAATAACACTTTGATGAAAATGCAAACATATTCTTTGAGCTCATAAACAAAATATGATGGAAAGATAGGCGGTATATGTTTACACAATACACCCATGTAATGACTTAAAGAACATAAGGTGAAAGAACGAGACGAAAAAGTCATGAATTTGAATGAATCACCATCAGATGTCAGGACTCTTTTGATCGAACTTGGAATTGATGTGATGAAAAGTGCTTCAAGTTCACGATTATTTATTCAAAATAGCTTTCGAAACGAGTGATGTGGCTTCTCAACGATGCAGCTGAAAATAAGTAATACTTTGCAGAATCAACCGATTCAGTTGTATTCTCTGAAAACTTTTTTTCCGATTGTGTAAGCAAATTTCAGAACCATTTACCTTTCAGCATGATATTAAATGCACAATACCATCTCTTGTAGAAACAAACTGTTTAAAGTTTAGGACATGTTTTGTTTTTTATGTTTCGTTATCAAGAATGATTTAATAGCAAAATTAAAATAGAATTTTCGACGTCTCTTTGAATAGATTAAGTAAAAAGAAACACATTTGATTTTAAGCGCAATGTTGCTTTAATCAATAAGAACGCGTGCTTCCTCAAAATAAGTGATCATTGCACATGATCGGACAGTTATTCCACACATTTCGATCAATGATTTCTGAAAATTCAGTGTTTACCGAAGTATAGATCTTATGTTCATAGATTACCATTGATTTTTCTTTCAAAAAATATCGTCATTCATATATTTTCATTGAGGATTTACTAAAAATCAATGCTTATCGATGTGTAGTTATAAACGTTGACCAAGATGAGCATCATGCAAGAGCACATGAGTAGTGATGGATATGGCCGTAATATTATCCTTTGGTAAAAGCTTGAGAAAGAAAATAAAGGAGAACAAATGATCGCGAATACAAAGCAAGAATTCAAATGTAAGTGTGCTTGTAGATATGAACGTGTGAATTCTCTTAACATATATTCGATACACCTATCCCCCCATCCAAACCTACACACACTCACTAGCACCCATACCCAACAAGCAAAAAACCAACATTTCGATCCACATACAAAAAACTCACACGCACATCCGAGAGACAGCCACAACCCAACACCCAGACCCAATATCTCATAATCACACCCAGACATCTAACTCTATACCACCATTCTCACCACAGTCACGAACGAAAGTCCACATCCACACTTTAGTGTGCGTAAGTTTGTGGGTGAAGTGAAGATCCCCAACTACCATCACCCTCTTAGGGCTACCACTACATCCAAGAAAAGCAAAAGAACATTATAAAAGATTGAACGCACAACCTGTATCATAGGCATTGAAAATATATTCGATGTACGTTTTAAACGAATGATTTCCGCTCCTTCCACCTTTTTAGTAGTATAGATACGGTAAACTTCATCTAACGAAAATCCGACCTCATTGTACAGCACTGATCTACTATGATACTCTTCAATACTTCATCGTTTTTTAGAAATTCTTCTTACATGACAGCAAACATAGATAGCAGATAGCAAATAGAATCAACCAAATATGATCACGATTCATGTAAAAACAGAAAGCGTTTTCAGTGAAAAATATTTCACAACTGTGATGCAAGGTGAGATAACGAATAATGACTTTCTTATGGCTCTCATGGTAATTATATGTACAAGAGTAACAACAGCATTTAATCCATATTTTCACCTATTTCAGCTTTTGCTCGACGATAAATAGCAATACTTCAACAAGTATTCAATAATAAAATTACTTTTTATCACTCTTGGTTGTTTACTTAGTAAGTTTTCAGCATAAGAATAGACATTGAACAATTCTTTGATGATAAAATTCTCATAGGCATCTGATCTACTCAAGCTTATCAATGCTACCGATGTGATACAGCTAGTAAACCAGATTGTAATGATCCTTTGAATGTAGCTCAAGCTGAAGATGCATGCAGAAGTCACAGCAAAAGGTAACCAACGATGTAAAGTACGTATTGTCTTACATTTTTATCACGACTAATGATATTATTCGAAGAAAGTCAAAGTCTTTGGCGGCCTCATTAGTCGAGACGTCGTTGACATCAATGAATGCGAAGCAGGTGACGATAGCTGTTTGACAGTGGATGTACCACTTTTCGGAAAAAGCACAACATATTGTTGTAGTTCAGACTTATGCAATGGTGTATCATCTGTTCGACAACAATCCTTCGCTGTCTTTGGTATCATTAGCGTACTTCTCATATGCATCTATGGTCGGTTTTAGAAAGATAAATGCTTAGTTTTAATTAAAATATTGCTTGTATGAGTCTTTTTTATCAATAACTAAACTGATTATTCAGTATTGCACAAATAAAATTCCAGTTTTTCGATTCAAGTTGATGATCTATGTTAACAATTAAAGAAAATAAGATGTTATCTTATGATGGTGAACATTAATAAAGATATTATTGAAAAAGAAATGACACTAGATCATGAAGACACAGATATCGAATAACACATTGATACAGCGAACATATCATTTCAACAGAATCTTTATGTTAACAAAAGAAGAGAGCAGTAATCGCTAATAACGAAAGATTTAGTACACAAGTATTACAAATAAAAGCGCAGGTCTAGTAGTAAACATTCTATTATTACATGAATTATTTTAATTCATATCAGTTTCCTGTTATTCGTTTTTCATTCCTACTTTAATATGAAATAAATATCATGGTTGTTTAATAAAATTCACTTGCTGGTCAGAATTGATTGAAAGTCCGTCCAAATCGATTGATAATTTCTACTAAAAGCACATTCTACAACTATACATTCAAATGTTTTTACAAAAAAATGCATCGAAAATCGTACTGTTTGTTGAATTGTAATCTTGTACTTTCTTAACATAGTATAATCAATGAGAAATACTATAGTTAACACAGTTATTCATCACACAAGACAAAACATTTTGCTTGGTTTTTCAATGATTGTAATTAATTTGTTTTTATACTCATATTAAAACTATAACGTGTCTATTTTGTTATATTTATTCTCTCTAATAACCTTGATATATACAATCTTCAGACACAAAAATACTGAAAAGTTATGAACGCCATTTTTTTTCTGAAATTCAAAGGAATAGTCAGTATTTATTACAATCTCTTATATGTAACGAGAAAAAGATACTTTTGAAGTATGTCAATATAATAAGAATTAGAAAAGATTATATTTGAACGTATAAGAGGCAACATATATTAACTATCAATACTATTACATGAGGGAGCTTCGTATATATTTTTACTAAGAATAATTTATTTCTATTGTCTTAAATAATTGTCTAGTATACGTTTGACAATAAATACTAGAAGTAACTCTGGCTGCTTCGTTTTAATCATGTAATATGTATATAGAATGATGTTTTTCAATGAGAAGATTATAACATGATATGCATTTTAAAGACATGAACGGGTTTAGTGCTGTATAATAATTTCCTACGAGAGAACTATCTAAAAGAGATTCGTCATTTTTGAGCTCATATTTTGGGCTTATAAAGGCGCAACGTCTAGACCAGATAACCTCAGAGAGATTCGAACCTCTAGGTCTTATTTACAGAAATATGAGTTGTGCTGTTTTTTATCATAGAGCAAAGTATTTATCAGGAGAAGCCAACGAACGATTTTTTTATTTGACCTCTTATCTACATTTCGGCTTCATCATCCTAACAATATCCTGAAAATTTTTAGTCAAAACGATGACTTCCTATTTTGAAACATTCAATATTTCAAAACTCACGATTTTTCTGATTCACTTTTGAACATTGAATACCTCAAGAAGGAAATTTTAAAAATATTAAAGTTTACAGAAAAGTCTTATTTTATACAAAATGCGTAATTTAATAACAGAAAAAAGAAGGATTATTTAGCACTTTAAAAAAACCTGTTATTCAAAGGTCACAGTCATTCAAAACATTTACTTGTCTTCATAATGTACATTAATTTTGATGGATCGACGATATTCGATGAATACAGAACGACTCATATATAACATACTCATTTTTAGTGTACTCAAAAAGAGAGTACACTACTAAAATCGGTCTGTGTGTCCGTCCGGCCGGCCGTCCGTCCGTCCGTTTACACGATAACTTTCGAAAGTAGAGTCAGATTGCGATGAAATTTTCCACAAAGCTTAGTCTTGACAATATCTCGGTCGAGTTCGAAGATGAAAAGGATCCGTCAAGAAATGGCTGAGTTATCAAAAAAATTGTGATTTTTGACGAGACCATCCCTGAGGGGGGGTACGGGGATTTTTCAAAAAAAACTTTTCCCCTCATAATTATTCACAAAATACATAAATCGACTCAGTTTTTAACGCTGATTCTGAATTTGATATTAGTTTTGAACCGAATCATAGTTTTTGTCTACTCAAAAGGTGAGTACACTATAGAATAGTCAGTGTGTCCGTCCGTCCGGTTGGCTGTTTACATGATAACTTTTGACAGCAGAGTCAGATTGCGATGAAACTTTCTACACAGCTTAGTCTTGACAATATCTCGGTCGAGTTCGAAGATGAGAAGGACCGGCCGAGTCGTTCCTGAGTTATTGCAAAAAGACCCATTTTCCCCTATAGCTTTCTGTGGAAAAATAGACCCATCGCGACTTTCGTAAAAGACTTTTCCTATCATAGTCAATTAAAACCCCAACTATTATATACCATTCGATAGAGAATTTCAAGAGCTACGAAATGATATATAGAACATAAAGAAACAAGAAGGTTGACTTACCTATGACAAGGATAATTAAAGAGAACTAGGTTATATTTTGGTCCACGATCTAATGGATCTACAAATAGAGCTTTATCTTCCGGTCACACTGATGATACTTCGAGGTTTTCAGATATGGAGAACTCGAATGTGTACTGCACTTCCATCGAGATACTATTAGTTGTGCAGTGACCAATAGAAATGAAGTTATAGGGAAAACGACTTTCTAAGGGTAAATCAAGGGAAAGAGTTCAAACTTGAGCTGTATTCGGTCCCATGTCCTATTGATTTGGCAACGCGTAATAGAAATCAACATTTTAAATGGTGGATTTCACAGTATAATTTTGATATTCAGACAGTCTAGGATGATTGATTTGTATGATTCACTTTTTGAAGGACACATAACTCTCGGATTTAAATCCGAAGTTTCCGCATTTATTGAAACTTATTTTCGAAAAGACTCGTTTCATAGACCCAAGAAAAAGAAAAAACTATAGAACTCAATAATTAAGAAAGAAGAATGTGAGGTAAACAAAGATGATTATTAAATAAATATAAATAAAGATGCAGTCCGTATTTACTCGGTCAAACAAGAGACGAAAAAACCCAAATCATACTCAAAGAAACGGTCAATAGTTCACACACAGAAGAGAAGAGAAAAAAATACATAGGAGAAAGACAGTGATGATCATTTACCATTACAATAAGAGCTACTGTATCTACAGGGTAGGCCATAAATAGCGGTAGGATAAAAAGCTGAAATATCGCTGCTTCGGTTTGCTCAAATAAGCTGTTTTTTTGTTTAGTGTCAAAAGGTTATTTTAAGTTTTTTTTTTTCATACGGATAGTGTAAACAAATAGTAATGTCAAGCTAAACTTTTGGTTTCATTAAAGAAATTTGACCTGTTGTGAAATAAAAAAAATACCAATAAAGCATTTCAAGGATAATTTTCAATTATTGTCCAAGAGAGTTATAATAAGAAATCAAAATGAACATTATGAATGATAATATATCGATGCACATAGAACAACTTCTCAGAATTAGTCAGTTTCGAAGTCAATAATTACAACATTTTGAATTTCCAAACATGGAACATTGATTTTGGCAAGGAAGTTGATACCCAAAAACCTAGAATGAAGCGTTTTACTAATAGGACCTCGAACTTCCACAGCTAAACTGGCTATTAGTTTTAAAAATTCGTTCTATATGCATCAATATAGTTCGTTTTGATTTCTTCTTCTTATTCTCTTAGAAAGTAACTGAAGATTATCTACGAAACGCTTGATATGTATTTTTCTTGCTTGATACCAGATGAAATTTCTTTAGTAAGGTCAAAAATATAACTTGACAGTAATATGTGTTTATATTATTCGTAAGAAACAAAAAAATTATTCTATCATTAACGAAAAAATCAGCCTACTCAAGTGAGCCCTAGTAGAGATCTTTCAATTTTTGATTATAGTATTATTTATGATTCACCCTATAGATGTAGTTTTAAATCCTTAGTGCTCATTTGTTTAATATTAAGTGTGATATTTGCTTGTATTTTAATACAATAAGTGTACGAATGAAGATGCCGTCTTTGATTAAATGTTTTTACCATTCTTTTTGAAGGCGCCATTTCATTTGACCTTTATTAGTTTTTGTTGTTTTTACTTTAAATTATACTATGGTTGAGTCATAGACGCTTAATGAATTCATCGTAATTAAATGACAAATCATCAACAGTTGCTCGAATTACTACTTTTTGAAATTTGAATTTTTTTTTTGTTAAATAGTTTATACAGACAACTGTAATGTAATATAATCACGAATTTATTTTCAAAATAATATTTGAATTGTTGAAATTTATTTTGATAACTCAGTAAATATTCGTCGTAAATGATGTATGAATATGCCTCAAATATATTTCATGTTTAAAAAGAACCAAGTGTGACAAATATGCAGACTTAATGAGAAGAAATTTATAATTTATTTTTATTTATGTAACGTCAATGTGTAATAGAGATATTCAAGGCCTTATTCTGATTGAAATATCAATATAGTATTATTCATATAGCAAACATTTTCATACATCGAATATCTGATTCGAGTATGACGTATATACATCTTTAGTTATTGTTGTTAAAAATAACAAACGCGTTGTGAATTCATTCGTCGATTCTCCATAGCATCCTACTCTCTTATTTATCTTTTCGCTGTTGTCGACAAACTTTAGTCTGTATTTTCTTCTCTTCCTTCCATTGAATTTCTGACTCATTCGATTAGTAATACTTTTTTCTCTTTTTTTTATGTCTCCCATCAACCCACCCTCAAGCCCTTGATGACGTCGATAACTTTGTATGCCCGGCATACTTAACTCATTCCTTTTTCTTCTACGCGCATACTTGACTAGTGTTTTTTTTGTGAAGTATATATATATAAAGATTTTAGTATTATTAAACGTTTCATATCAAATAGAAAAAAAAATTTTCTCAAGTATTTTTACACAGACAAATGGCAACAGCACAACCGTTGGCTTCTAATAGTATAGCAGATGTGATAGGGCAATTTAATGGTGGTTATTACAAAATAGATCATCGTGATACAAATGCACTTCTTTCAATAACATTACAACCAAATACTCCATTTTATGCACAACCAGGAGCTATGGTTGCTATGAGTCCAGAAGTGACACTCAAAGGAAAATTTAAATTTTCATTTAAAAAAATGTTGACAGGTGGTGAAATGGCTCAATCAACATTTACTGGTCCCGGAGAAATACTACTTGCACCACCTATTTGGTAAGATTTTCATTAGCTTCTAACTGATACTAGTATTCTATACTTTACTTTTATAGTAAATTTACGTGAAACATTTTTCAACTATGAAAACTAAAGAACTCTATTTAAAATATTTTAATACCCTATTAGCTCTTATGATAAAATAAAAATAAGAATTATTTTTATTTTACAGGGGTGATATCGTTCCTATTCAATTAGATGGTCAAACTCAATGGAGTGTAGGCAAAGGTGGTTACTTAGCTATGACACATGGTGTTGTAAAAGAAACAAAATCACAAGGATTAGGTAAAGCAATGTTTTCTGGTGAAGGTCTTTTTGTTCATCGTGTATCAGGTGTTGGAATTATTTTTGTCACGTCACTTGGCGCTATTGTACAACGTCAATTAAAACAAGGTGAACAATGGATTGTTGATAATGGACATTTAGTTGCATGGAATTGTCCATATTCAATTGAAAGAACTGGTGGTGGTCTTATGAGTGGAATGCATGCTGGTGAAGGACTTGTTTGTCGATTTACTGGTCCTGGAATAGTTTATATCCAAGTAATATAAAAAAAAAAAAAAGAAATATTTTTTCATTCAATAGAAAAATTATATATATATATTTAGACACGAAATCCAGACGCTTTGTCGGAATGGATCGCAAGTCATGTATCAACATCGAGTGGCTAATTTAAACATAAGATCTTACTTTCATTTATATTACTATTTTTTTATGACTTGTCTTATTTTAATCTGTAATACTAGTTTTATTTATTGAACGTGGTTAAATTAACTAAAAGAACTACACATTTGGGAATCACTTCATTATAGAATATTTATAACTCGATTAAGAGTGATAAAGGAAAAGCGAATTTTATATTTGCTTATCATCCAATGGTAAAATGATATCGATATTCTGTTGAAATTTAGTCCATAAAACTTTATTTTGATTTGAAGATTAATACGTAGAATAGATCATAAACAGCACTACAATAAAAAAAAATTGAAATATCCCTACTTTGAATTTTCTGAATGGACTGATTTTTAGGTTAGTGATATAAATTTATTGACAGATTTTTTCATTCTGATAACGAAAATAAATGCTAAAGTCTGAACAACTAAAAATACGTCTTAAAATTTGATTTTTTTCTAAAAGTTTTTAATTTCATGATGATGTGTTCTCTTGTTTTTTTTTATATAGTATAGACTGATACGAATGGGTCATATATTAATCATTATAATGCTCTAATGGTCCTCTATCTACACTGTATATATTAG
>CAJNOP010000051.1:726529-752832 GCA_905250075.1 Rotaria sp. Silwood1 | reverse complement strand
GAAATCAAATATATAACTTAGGAGCTGAATATTTAGTTGATGCATTAACGATAAATCATGTAAGATAAATTTTCTATTTTTGAGTCTTTAGTTTATCCATATCAATAACTACAGACACTTACACAACTGAATCTAAACAATAACTCAATCGATGTTGGAATAGTTCAAAACTTAATTACTGTATTAGAAAATAATCGAATGCAATGACTTTTCTATTTCACTACGTCGTGTTTGTCGTTACAGACTGGTTCCTACAGCAAACGTACTTCGCAAATGTGCACATTGTGATTCTCATGTCTTCATTATTCTACATACTAAAACTTTCATTTGTGTATAGCATTAAAGAGCACAAAATTTTGCATTCTATGATATAAATAAATCATTCATAACTGCAAAAATAGTTGATTAGTAGTGGAAAAAGTGAATGAATACAAAGTTTACTGATTTCAATGTAGTATTTAAGAATTGATATCATTCGAGTCCTTATCTATAATTCGATAACGATCAATAAATTCAGCTTAATGGATACTATTTTCAATTTTTTATTGATTTTTAAAGATAAATATGCTGCAATCGTTGTGTATGTAATGTTAGCAAAGCAAAGGTGGTAGCCACTTTTGCTAGGAATGAAGTAATCGTTAGTATTTCACTCGTCTTTCATTTTGTGCAATCAAAGTTCACACACACTTCTGACGACAAATATCTTAGAAATTGTCATGGCTATTACATATTGGAGACTCCGTTGAAACAGATGAACAATAAACTCTGAAAAGTGTTTTTCGTTTGGTTGTTCACTTCGTAAGAGAAATTGCTAAATACCTCAAGTTTCTACGAACATACTTCGTTATCAACTATAACATGCTCATAGTCAAGCGATGGTATTTATCTCTAACTTGTACGTCTATCGATTTACTGAATCTAATTATGAACAACTATGTAGTTTGAATTTAAATGTTTGTATATGGAATTACTGTTTTTTTTTCTTTCTCTTCTTATGTTACACCTCTGCATATTGATGACATTTGTTCGATATTAATAATGTACTATTATCGTCAGTTGATCAGATATCTAATTTGTTATATAGGTAGACAAGGCTTCTTGCCAACACCAATTAAATTATGGTATATATATGTCATTTCCAATATGAAGAATGAAATCTAAGATTAAAAATTCTAAAAATATTCAGTAATTGTTAATACAAAAGATAAATCAGTATGATCCAGTGAGATATTCAGGAAGGGTATTTTAAAGTACTAATGTATTCTTTCTAAGCACTATAGTCAAATCTTTTTAATGCTTTAAGAGTAAAGAAGGGAATGGAAAAACTTCTGAATATGATAACGAACAGTTTTGACTGACTATTGATTTTTTCTTCTTTTCTATACACCATAATACACATTGAAAGTAGTTTGCATGATAATTAAAAATAGAAAATATCATAAATACAAGCTATGCATATTGAACGGGAATCAAATCAATGAAATTCTAGGCAAAAATTGTTTTTAATTAGTTACAAAGTGAATTATTGAACTTCAAATGATTTTTTAATGCTCTGTCATATAATTAATAACGAATTTCGCTTGATTTATGTGAAAAATAATGGAATGAATAGAATAAGAAAGTTTTTCCTCTGTCAAGTGAAGTATGATTGTAAAAATAATAACGAAGAACGGTGTTCTAGCTAGAGCTGGAATATTAACATTACTAGAAGAACACATAACACACAGCTTGATAAAATACTCGTGCACGTATTTAAGTATCGCGCAATCTAAAAGATAATGGTAGATAAATCTGCTTTTGCATCCTTAAATAGTTTCTTCTATCCTTGATTTAGTGTAATACTGCGCCCATATACAATTGATAGCTATGCTGTTATAGCGTTGAATATAATTCTTCAAGTAATCGTCTTCAAAATTCTTGTTCTTTAGTGTGATTTTTACTGTTCTCATGTTCGTGAAAGTCCTTACTTCTTCGGCTTGGGCGTAAATGAATAGTTACCCATTACTTAGTAACTGATCACGAAAAATTTCTTATATGCTACTTATTCTATCTCAATATATTCAACAATTCAAAGCGTTTCATTATTAACTACTGGACAATATAACTGTGTTGCAACGGTCACCTTCTACCGTGTATCTAGTGAAGTAGTTTTTCATTCACATGTTTCCTTTCTTATGAGTCTCCAAAAGCCTATACGTCGTTAATAGAAATTCTACAGTTGACTTTTTTCTTCGTTGTGCTGTCCATATTAATATATTCAACCAGATCACCAGAATAAAGTCGAAGTGGTCAACGGTTTCTCTTACGAAGTAAACTATTAAAGAAAAAACACTTTTTAAAAATTTATTATTTATCTGCTCCAACTGAATTTCTAGTATGTGATAACCATCACAATCTGCAAGCTATTTGTCAGCAGAACTTTGTGTAAACTTTGATATCACAAAATGGAAAATAAGCGATGTACCGATGGCTATTTGATCTCCAGCAAAAGTGGCTGTCGCATTCGCTTTGCTAACCTTACATATAGAACGAATGCAAGACTTTGTGTACTCTTTAATGCTATACAAAAGTTAAAGTTTTAGGATGTAAAATGATGAAGAGTTGTTCGATACAAAAGTATTTTTTGTTATTCGTGATTATGAACAAGACTATTTCAGTTATAATAAGTCCATCAAATATTTTTTTAACGATTTAATCAATATATGAATTTATTGATAATTCTAATAACATATTATATTACGATTAGTACATTATACAATTGCATGTTAATGTAGCAAGATTATTTATTCTTGTTGTCGATGAAAAAAACTAATAATGATATGATAAAGTTCGCTTGTTTTTATTTTATTTTTTTTCTTTTCTTAAACAGAAATGTTCTCGTATAACAAAACAAACAAAAGAAAAAGACATGATCGAGTTGGTATCACTTGTATTCAACCGGATGTCAACAAGCGATAAATTAAAAAAAAAGAAAGGAAGAAAATAGTTTTTTTCTTATTTTAAACACTGGCATGATGATTCATAAAGTGACTGGTAGATCCAGCTTGTGGAGATGTTGTTGATACTGGTGTATTTAATGCATTAGCTAATGCTTGACGTTCTTCATTTGTTAAAACATTCATACATGTCTGAAATATTGATGGAATTGTCTAAATACAAAATATTTTTGAATTTATTTGAACAAAAAAAACACAAACAAACGAAACTTACTTGAACATGTCTTAATATAAGAATCATACGTTGACCAACAACTGAATTAACTTCAATAGCTGATTTAGCAAAAGCATCAGCAAATAATTTAATCACATTAGGAACATTAGCATTGTCTTGTCCGATAATCACCGGATTATTTCTATTTAATCAAATATATTCTTTTTTTTCTTATTAAAAATTATTCATTTTAAACTTACGATTCAATTAAATCACATAAATAACCATAAACATGTGGTGTTTCTTCTGTATCTTCAGAAATTGGAAGCCAAGATAACCAAATTTGATGAAGCTAAAGAAATTTTTATAAATATTTTTGTTCTTTAATAGAAATCAATTCGTTTTTTTTTTTACTTTATCAATATTATCAACACATGAATTATTATATTTAAATATTTTTGTAACTGCACTAACTGCATTCTCTGTAGCTGTATTATTGTCTACTGAACGACTATCCGGTGCACTAATCATTGCAAATAATGGTGGTAATGCTTCAGCACATGCACGTGCATAAACAGGACCACCATTCATACCCATTACACCAAAACCATATGCAGCAGCTTGACGAACCTTGAAAATAATAAAAAAAAAGAAATTTTGTTATCAAAATTTGATGACGAAAAAAAAAAACTTCTTTTAAAAATATATTTACCTCAGGTGATGAATCAGCAAGACTTTCAGCCATACGAGTTAGAAAAAATTGTGAATAACGATGTGAATGTGCACCTGTAAATTGTATAACATCATCAAATACACATAATGCCCATTGACGATCAGATACAGAACGTGTTGGTTGAAGAAGAGCATAGAAATGTGGAACTAATGTATCGAAATAAGCCAAATATGAATCTGTGTAAGTTACAAGAAGTGAATGGATTATATCCGATAAACGATTTAAGATATATGCATCAAAATCATCCTAGAAAATAGAAAAATATTTTCTTTTTCTTTTTGTAATACTTCAGTTACATGGAAAGTAGTGACGAAGATATTTCAATTCCTTATATCCTACAACTTATACTAGCTGTAGCTTTGGGCAGAAGACTGACGAACACAGAATTCTTGCGCTCAATCGTTTGATCTCCTCGTAGATACTGACTGACCACATATTAGCCACGAGGACAGATGTACATTATAACGTAGTCAGCATGTTATCGGACTGGTGATGTCGCACTGTACATATTGAATACAAACCGGACAATATAGCCACTCATCTATGACGACTGTAAAAAGCTTAAAGAAATTTTCTCTTCATATGGTCTGATAGTAAAAACAATGTTCTACATTTCTCTAATATATGATCATTGTTCAACTAGTATCATAATAATAAATTTTCGATAAGAGTTATTTGTTCTGATATGTGATGTTAATATTAGATCACATATTATTTTCGATGTGTATGTTCTTTCTGTTTTTTCTCGTCTTCTTTAGTACCTAATCATCTCTATATATATTATAGTATACAAAAAGTCATGTCAGTAGAATGAAAAAGAGAGACACAGAAACAAGTTCATCAAGTCTGTATTTCATTGAATCGATTTAGCAAAAGTGTTTTTTATATTCTTCTTGTTAAAAAGCGTCTTGAACTTGTTGAAAGTGATTTCGAATCGTTTTGATCACTTATATTTTATCTGATTAATTTGAATAACGAGAGAGTACATGGTGCCAGATCTGAAAAATTAGTTAAGTAAAGACTTGATAAGTTTTCTTTCTGTATTTCTTTGTTTGTTCCATTGACAATACTTTTACACATAGACGAGTAGACTATATAGGAGACGAGGGCAAAACGCAGAAAATACACATCGAAAATGAAATTACAGAAATAAAGATCATTGTTTTTACCAACAGACTATATAGAGAGAAAGTTTCTTTAAACCTTTCATAAGGACTTAAAATATCTTCGCCACTACAATTCATATGCTCTAAATAGATTTTATTTGTATTTACTTCTTCAAGCATTTCTTCTTCAGCTTCTTCATCATGATCTTCATCGTGACGCTTTTCTGCGCGTTCATTTGAACGTTCAAAATGTTTTTTAAAATGACTGTCAAGAATTGTTGTTAATTCTTTTAATTCATCACTTGTTAAACATGATACTCCTAATGTTTCAATACACTAAAGATAAAAAATAATTAGAACTAAAAAGAATTTTTTTTTTATTTTTACTTTGCCCAATGATAAAAATAATTCTCCAAGTACTTCATGATCAGGTTCAATTTCAATTGCTTTAAATAATTCTTTATTCATGTATTGCCACATTTGACGAACATAATCATCGCCACGTAATTTAGCACAATCAAGTAATAATGGTAAAGATTCAGCTGCTGCTGCACGAACACCTGAAAAAAAAAAGTCATTATCTATTGAATTATTCTATTCGAGATGAAATAATCATTTTCTTTAGCGACCTTGGATCGAGAACTAATATAGATCAATTATCATTCTTGTGAAACATCTAGGCAAAACACTGAAACTGAGAATGATTGATCTTGGTCTTGAGTTCCGCATGTTTTGGTCGATCTCAATCGATTGACAGTAGATTAATACATCGTAAGAAACCGTGTGACTCTATCTCGGTAAATTACTATAAGTATCGTCCATCGTTGATATGAAACATATAAATTAACTCTAGTGTCAGCCATTCTCATCTAGTCGCAATTGTTATCGTTTTGCACTGGATAGGATACTATATTATGATTTGACTGTGATAATTGAAGTTTTCTAGAAATTCTATAATCGAATTCTAATTTGAAGCTTTGTCCACATAAATATCTCAAGTAGATGAGTTTGTATAAAATAATTTCAGAATTTTTATATATAGTATTACTGATAGTGAAATTTTTCAAACTAGTCATGTTATATACAATATCTATCAACAATTACTTATGTTTCCTAGGATCGAAATTTTCACGAATACTTTCTACGAAAATTATGTTCCAGATTAAAAATTCGAAAGAAAATTTTTTTTATTGAGAAATCAGAGTCCGACATTGACATTCTAATAAAACTTCTCTATCTCAGTCAAATCACATATTTCCTTATGTTTTTTTTTGCATGTCTACATGTTCTTTGATTGTAGACAACATATGAAATCAAAAAATTTGAATAAATTCTGATGATTCTTTTGTGAAAAACGATCTAAAAGGAGTGCTCAAGTACTTAGGATAGAAATTTGCTTCTCAATCTTGTCACAGATCATGATAGGCATTACCAAGGACATGTCACAGAGAGTGATAGATAGAACTGACAGGCCATGTCAGCTGTCGTAAAAATAATAGCCACATGGTATTTGACATTTTAATTTCTCATAGATTGCATTAATAGCTTTTGTGAATATAACGAAGTGTTGTATGTATATATATATTAAGCAATTCCTTACCTTCATGAAAATAAAATCTAAGTAATGGAACCATTAATTTCGTTGTTTCTTCAACATAATTAACAAAACCTTCTTTTAATTCTCTTGCATAACAAACTAACATTGAACAAGCACTTGCTTTTTCTTCTAAACCTGTTGTTTTTATTCCAAATGCCTTCAAACAAAAAAAAAAAATGTATTTCAAATAAATTTTCAAATAAATATCTTACTTGATCACCAACATTTAAAACTTCCCAATTATCATCTTCTTCAACATCAGTCTCTCCATCAGCAAGTACAGTTACTTCTGGTTTAAATGCTGCAGCTTTAAGAACAGGTCCCATGACAATAGGTAAATATTGTTCAAAATCTTTGCCTAATATTTTACATATACGTGTCCAAGCACCAATTAAATAAGCTATTTGTGGATCATCATTTCCCAAATTTTCAAAATCAACTTGAGTTTTAACTAATTCTTGCATAACTTCATAACAATCATTAATAAACTAAATATGAAACAACAAAAAAAAAAAAACGTTATTTTCTTTTATCTTAATTTCTATAATGATTAAACAAACTTTTTCTTTTCCAACAGCTAAACCAATCAAACTAATACATTCCATTGTTTTACCACGTAACATTCGATAATCTGGTGAAACAGCATTTTTAAATAAATATTTCAATTGTGGCATAAATCTTTAAAAATAATAATTTTTTTGTTAAGAAAAAAAAAAAAAAAAAAACGAGTTCACTAACCGTTCATAATATGGTGAAAATCCTTCTGCAACTGTATCAGCAATAGCTGCAAGTGTTGTTACAATTTGTTCAAGAACTAATTTTCGATTATGATGAACAAGCTAATAAATAAGAAAAATATTATTTTTCATTAAAAAAAAAAAATGAGAAAATTTTTCAAGATATTTGTTTTTTGAAAATAGATCGATTATGATTAATTATTCTTAAATAATTTTTCTATATAAAATTTACTTCTTGATATTTTCGATTTAAAACTTGTTCTAATTTTTCAATAATTTGTGGTAAATGTTCAATAAGTAAACGTGGTGGACAATCTTCAGAAAAATTTACTAATGCAGCACCACCATGAGCTTGTGTTCGTGGATTATCATGATCATCAAGTATTGAAAGAAGACCTGGAATAACTTTAGTATGAAATTTTTTTTGAAATGTTCCTTGAAAATCAGTTGACATTTGTCCTAATGCATTACATGCTGCATAACGAACACGTGGATGCTTAAATATCATTAAAACAAAACAATAAATTCTTATTTTAAAAACCAAAAAAATTTCTACCGAATCTTTAAGAAATACTAATATTCCGTTAACAAGATCATCAAGAATGACTGACATTTCTTTATGACAACCTTCACCAGTTGCTGATAATGCCATTAAACCAGCATGACGATAACGCCAATCAGCTAAACAAAAACAAAAAATTATATTTTATTTTCTTAATTAATAATTTACGATTTTGAAGCATTGTTTGAACTGTATTTAATATATAAGTAAGTACAGTTTTACCACCAAGTGCACAAGCAAGACGATCTAATGAACTTTCACCAACAACAGCATTACTAAAAGAATTTTTTTGTTTTTAAATATAAATTTTTTTAATTCTAACCTATCATCTTCTTCTTCTTCAATTGTATCTTTTGTTGACCATTCAGGATCATCTTCTAAATCAACCATCATTTCAAGTAATTGAGGAACTAAATAAAAATTTTTCTTTTTTTTTTTTTTGTTTTTGTGAAATTTCTTTTATTTACCAAGTCTATTCATATATTTCTTTGCTACTTTACGAACCATTCCACTAGCTGTTTCAGCAAGTGTTATAAGAACTTCAAGAGCTAAATGACGACGTGATTCTTCAAATTTATCTTTTTCTTGCATAGCCTATATTAATTAATATTAGAATTTACAAAATAAAATAATTCAAATATTAATTATATACTAACTTGAAGACATAAATTAAATATATCATCTACTGCAGGTCGAAGATATTTTGGAGCATTTTCAGCTATATCAACTAATGCTTTTAGTACATTATCATCATCTGTATTAGCCAAACTATGTGTTATTGTCTAAAAAATATGCATATATATAGAATTTTTCAAATCATACTCGTAATTAATTGTCTTTTCTTATATATAGAAATAAATATCCAAATAAAACTTTATATACTTTTTAATATGAACAGAAATTTATTTTCACAAAGAAAATTGTTTTCTAAAATATTATGTACTAGAGTTTGTTGGGTTCTTAATTCTCCGATTTGGATCCGATGGACTAAACTTTTTCAAATCCAATCAAAGTCTACTTTAATATTCTCGATGAAATTTTAAACTAAAACTTTCAAGATACATCATTAGTATAGATTTCAAATAGAATACTAATATTATAGAGAATGAAATGAAAATATTCATATTTTCAAGTTAAAGTGATAATAATTCAAACATAATTTTTGGGATTATGATGTACATATAACTTAATTTTAAAGAATTAGAATTTAGTTTACAACAAGTAGATTAAGAATTTTTCATAAACAATGAATTTTAAGAGATTAACACTTCTGAAGTTCAAGATTCAATAATCAAATTTATAAGAAGACTTCTTTCAATTGATTTTTCGAAAAACACAAATTTAAATTAGCATATTTATATCCAATAATAATTAGTTTTCAGAAGTTTAGCTCAAAAATCTAAAAACGTTTAGTTTTTTTTTTTTTTTGTAAAACCATTCGATTAACAATTATGAAAATCTTGATTTCAAATCCTTCAATTGAATCTGACTTGTTAAATCTACATAAAAGATTATGTTTCTTTTTAAACGTATTATCAAGTTTGCTTTAGAAAAAACAAAAAGGAAAACATACCGAAATAAGACATGGTAAACAATCACGATAAGCATTTAATAATTGTGTATTATCACAATTATGTTTAAGATAAGCAGCAAATGCTGTTGCAGCTGTATAACGAACTTCTGTATCTTGATCATTTAAACAATTCAAAAAAATCTGATGAATTATTTGTGTTAATTGTTCAGCTTGATTACCAAATATACCCGGAAAAGCTCTATAATTATATTAAATAAAAAAAAAAAAATTGATTTAAAGTATTTACTCAAAAATAACTAAAGATGATTGTTTTAAAACATTATGTGATGAATTAGCTGATTGAAAAAGAAATTCCATAACTTCAGGCCATTGTGATTGATCATTTTCATCTGTAATTTTTGAGAAAGAAAATTATTTTGTTGAATTTTTTTTTGTTTTTATACCCATTAAATTTCTAGCTAATTCAGCAACAATATAACAAATTTTTTTTCGAATATTTTCATCATCATCTAATTGTGTTATTCGAGTGAGCAATTCTTTTTTCAAAGCCATTTGTTGATCAGGGGAATATTTTGGCCAAAATGTTTCAAATTGTGTTTGAAATAAACGGCGAAGTAAAACAGCCGAAAATGCTCGAAGCTTAAATTATTAATTATATCATTATTTAAATATATTAAAAAAAAAAAAATTTTCTTTTTTTTTCCTCTTCTTACCGGTGTATCTAATGCTGTATTTCGTAATGTTGACATTAATAGAATTGTTTTTTGTTCATCCGGTATCTCTTGATAGACAGCCTAATAAAATAAATATTAATTTTATTGAATTAAAAGACTTTCAAAAACTAACTTCGGCAGCAGTACGTTTTTCATTATCAGGTTGTAAACATTCTTGAAGTGTAACAAGAAATTTTTGTTCATCTATTGATGGTATTCCTGTCATTGTTTTGAGAAGAAAAAATGTTTAACTTAGATGGTCGATAAGAGAAAAACTTAAGAGAGATAATATCTAGAAAAAAAAAATAATTATAGAAAACAATATCTGAATGAATCAATGCGCCATACAAATGAATCGCTATAAAGACTCAATTAAGAAATATAGACCTTTGTTTGTTCCAATCATAGCATCCAATCAGTGATATCTTTCCACTATTTCATAGCAATTTTATTTTTTTATATGTTAATGGCTTCATAAATTATGAACATATTCAAGGAAAAACGTATAGATTATGTTCTAAGTTTTATATTGAATTATTATTCAAGTGCTTAATTTAAGGCTGATCATCTTTGCATGACATCTATTGAAGAAGATTGTCCAACAGTTTGCATACATCCAACAACACTGAACTATTTAGGCTCGGCTTCATCTCGGACGTGATTGAATTTGACGTTTTTGATGACTGGCAAGTATCCTAGGAATCGGCGAAGCGTTCCTAAAAGTATATGGGTCATCATGGATGCTTGAAAATTATAATCGATCGAATATTTTCGAACGTCAATCTGCTTCGATTGTTCGAAATTTCAAATGCATCCGATGTAGAAAGTTTCTTAAATTGGTCTATTTGTTGAATTATTTTTAACTATTTTTACTATAAGTGATGTAGGCAGGGGGTTTTTAAGTCATGGGCTGTTTTTCAGCTAAATTCTTGTCAGGAATGGACAACATTGTACAATTAACAATCAACTAGGCTTCATTATTTTTAAAACTTATTAACATCATAAAAACTGATATTTATTGAAGAGAAATTCGTTACTCTTAACTAAGATTTGAGCTCATTCGCTTTCTTTCTAGCCTTTTATATTCAACTATTTGAACATAGTACATCAAAGAATATAAACAAGCACAAACACAAGATACAATTTGTTAAAACGACTCCATTTAGAGCTTGTTACAATTAAGTGTATAAAAATTTTTTGGCATTGGCCAATGCGCATATTTTCAGAAATGATTTATAAACCATTGTCCCGGGGCTATACTATATGCTACGCCATTATTTACTATTACTATACTTTTTCAAATATATTAAATCTACTTTTCTGAAATCTGGTTTCTGAATACTAATCAATCGTTTTTTTTTAGGGTTAGATTTTATAAAATAACTGAAGACTTTTTCAAACATGCGAAATTTGAGAAATACAAAAAGAGCGGCAAAGAACATCAAAAGCAAAATAATTGGTACTTTGAAATTACATAATTTATTATTGTGATAATAGTACCAAAACTTGTTGTCAAGATGTTTCACTAAAATACAACTGATGTATTTCGATAATATTTTTTAGCGTAAAAAGCTAGTCGAAACACAAAACTTTAGCTATTTCCATCAGCCTGAACCAGAGTAATTCAATCACAACTCTGGCATATCTACTAAAGATTACATTATAAAAATAGTTAGCAGATACTTAATAAATGTTATATTAACTAAAATAAATAATTACATTCAATATTCTAATTAGATTCTGTGTTTTATGATTATTCATAAAATAAATATTTTTCAACATCCTAATGAAGATAATAATGCAACTTATGTTAGCATTCGACTTGTTTTTTTCACATTGGTATATATTATTAAGACAGTTATCGTAACTTTTATTTTATTTACGGAACTATGAAGTTCCTAAAAGAACAATTGTTTTTAAATCTGATATTTCGCAGAGAGTTAAAAAACATGATCACAAAAAATTTTTCAGCGAGGCTACATGAGCGGCCAAAGTGTAGTACTTAGAAAGCCTGGCTGCTATAAATTCATAGTACATTATTAGATGGATTAAAATAATTCATCACAACAACATCCTTTCGTTTCATTGGATACCAAAACTTGCGACATTTAGATGAACTAGAATCGACAGTAAAAATTGTGGATTCATAAAATGTTCTGGGAATTTTTACAAAGTTTCAGAATGATCTAAACATTGTTATTACTGATGCACCTTTTCCCAATTGCTAACATCGAGAGATGAGGAGCCACAAAAACCTCAATTTAAACTTATACTTGCTATTTTCTTCGCAAATATGTGAGTCCCACAAAAGAATTTGAGGTTGTGGTGATCTTTTAGATTGAGATATTTTGCTGGGAATTCTATTCATTTTCTTTACTACAGATGTATTATGTACAATTTATAAGTGAAACTCATACTCAAGAGAAAAATTTTCAAGCTTATATTGCAAAAGAAACTCGACAGTTTTTTAAACTCAGATAACATTCGAAATGACGTTATTTCTTCTCTTTCAACTGATGATCAAACTGAATTAGATAATGGCAAAGTTTTTTTTTACACTCACAAAAGATTATTCAGGAAAAAATTTGGCAGCTATGCTTATCTATTATCAATATTAGTCGAGATCATGATGCAGAAATACAACATAGTAGGGAAAAGTGTGATTTCCAAATATAAATCAGTGACTTTTATGATATTTATGGAAATTTTTCTTCAAATAATATACAAGAATTAAATGCATCGATTGGATCAGTTTTATTTGATGCAAAAGTTATTTTAGAAGTCGATTCAAATCTATTATCATGTATGAATCGTGAAGCATTTGTTGATCAACAAGAATGAAAATTATATGATCATGTTGATACAAAAACTAAATTAATTAAACGATTTTTATTTCAAAATGATAATGAATTAGAAACGTCAGGTCATGAACAAAAATGATCCATTTTAATTATTGCATGTCATGCAGGTATTATCTATGGTTGTTTTACTTGTTCTCTGTAGTTGGCCTACCAATGAATGATACAAGCTAAAGCATCCTGTTGTAAAAATCCAGATAAAATATCTGTTATCTATAACTGAAATTAGTTCTTTCACATTGAAGTGAAGGAATGCAACTTCTAGTCTAGCGTTAGATTGGGTCAGAACACTGATTTTTGTTATGAAAAGTATAAAGAACTGAAGTGTCTATAGGTGGATTTACTTTCGGTTAAGAAGGATTTGGGAAGTGCAGTTAAAAGTGTAACAATTGAGCTTGTGTGAGCAAATACAAGAATCGCACCTACACTCATATCGTATTTGTATTAAAATGAATTTTCTACACTTATTTTTCAAAGCCATGAATTAAATTTTCATGATATTTTTCTCATAGTCATTTCATTTGAATTTGCTAAGAATAAAAATTTACTATGTCATGAGTAAACTGAAATACAATTAATCATTCTTTCAACTATTTTTAATCATCATAATACATTTATTTTATATGTATTTCTAAAAATATCTTATGCGATGCATAATCATAAACAACTATGAAAAATATAGAATGACTCCAATACGATTTGAGTTGCTGCATTTTATCAAAATACTTCGTATTTATTTTCATATCAAAGTATATCTACTGAATTCCATTATTGTCAAATGAAAAGAAAGTAAGAGTTACAAAAAAACTGCTTTCGTCGTACCTTATCTGACGAACTTCAACATGTATCAATCGCTTGCATTCAGTCTAAATGAAACAGGTACTTTTAATGAGCAGAACAGAAAGTAAATTTCTGAAAAAACTATCATTAAAATAAAAATTTCTGTTCGAAACGAATACATTTTCAATTATGTTGACAGATCATACGAAAATGATTTTATGTATACAAAGCACGACAATCAATCAACTGTCATTCGGATTATTTTAATCCGTCATACTATTGAATTTATAATCAATAGATAGAGTCTATTATTAGAAAAATTTGATAGTGATTTTCAATAAAAATATGATATCGATAATAAAAAGAAAAAATAATTTAATGAAAATATGAGCACCATTTCAGTTTATTAATTAATTAACCTAATCTTATCTTTTAACGGCATACAATATTAAATATAGAAAAAAAAAATGAACACAATATTCTATACAAACTGTTCACACACATTTTATACGATAAATATTATCATATTAATTGTATTTGTTAAAGAAATTTTAAATTAAGTATACATAAGTTCAGCTGCACCTGATAATGATTTTGGTAAATAGAGAAAATTATCTAAATAGGCAGCTAATTCTTCAACATTACATGCATTAGCTGTTGTTCGACGTGTATCAACAATAGTACATGATAATTCAGATTGTGTTGTTGTTGCTAAATTTACATCTTCATCATTAATTGATGAAACTATTGATTTCGTACGAAATAAAGTTATTGTTGGTGATGAAGAATGATGAGTTTGAGAAAGACTACATGTTGATAGTGAACGAAATCTTTTCAAAAATGATGATGAAACAGAAAAATGCATTGAACGAAATAATGAAACATTTTTCTTTCCAAGTATATTTGATTTTGTGATTGATGATGAATGTAAACGTTTTAAACGTGATGAACGAAATGCTTTTATTTGATATGATGGAACATTATGAAATTTTGGTGATGATGATGATGAGAAAGTTTTAAGACCGAATGTACTTTCATCAATTAAATTACATAGTTGATCAATATCAGAAATTGATGAAGATAACTTATTTGAATTGAAAGTTTTTGTTCTTGCTTCAATTTTTTTACATTGAGCCATTTCAACATTCGTATTAGACAAAAATAAAACCGTGAGAATTAACACTAAGATTCTTTTAGATTATATAGTTATCTAAAGATAACAATAGAATTATAGATGATGAAAAAACTTATAGGCAATAAAGACAAAGCAAAAGAAGAGATGTATTGATTGATGATTCATCAAACTCGTGTGTATTTAAGATGATTTTGTCGATTTTGATTTGGCGATAGGTTTGCCTTTTTTGTTTTTTATACGAACATTTGAGTACTAAATGTTTTTATTGATTTATTTGGTTTTAGAGATAAAAAGAGATCTTTCTAATATAGTTCAATTAATTGTTTGAAATATAGAGATGTCAGTAGCAATCAATCAAGCTTTGGATAATTACATATACTCATCGCTGTGTATGTAAGGATTTCACTTAACAAAACCAAGTATATCTATTTTGTTTTAAGTTGATAGTATTAAAGGATGCCAAAACTAAGAATGCAAGTACATTTTAAAATGATCTTGCTCGATAGCTATTCTATTTTAAAAGAACAAACGAAGCTAACATTAGTTTATGAAATACAATAGTTATATACACTAATGACTATCATCAATTTAATATCTGGTAAATCTCATATGCATAACAATGACGATTATAAAGTTTTCCAACCTACACTGAGAAAATGGTTAAGAATAAACTAAATGAAAATTTCAATAAGATTTTAAATATAAGTACCGCTTATTACAATGTTAATTTCTTGTTGACAATCACGAACTTTATGTTGCATTTTTTCGAAAAAATATTCTGATTTTTTTATTGATTTACAGAGATAAAAAAATAAAAAGTACTTCCTTTTCTTCGCATATGAACACAAAAATGGAATGCATTACATGTAACATCATACTATGCGGTATTAAATAGTTTCAGTAGTAAAATGACATGATTCATGTGTACAACAGACAAATGTTTGCCTTGGTTAGCTTTTTATTGGCTGAAATCAATTCATTGATACACGTTCAGTATGAATCTTCATGATGCAACCCACTATATAAACTCGAAAATTAGTTTTAGAGTTATTCTTTTTGGGAACATTATTACTTTAATATCTGAAAATGAATAGTATAAAATAAAATACTATATTTAATCATGCAGTTATTCTTCTTGTTATAAGGTGTGGATGTGTGAGCCTTAGATTCATACATACCCATACCCACACTCTCTACTGAAAGAAAAATTAAATAATAGACTTAGAAATGAATAGATAAATTGTATGAATTCAGAATGTTTTCAGTTGTTGAAAAGAATTCATTGAAATTTTTATATTCTTAGGATTGATGGAATCTATTGATTATATTTGAATCTTCGAAATTCTTTGAATGTATATAACATATGATGATTTATTAACTATTTAAACATATATTCATGATAATGAATGATTGATGTCGTGTTACAATATTATTTTTTATTATTTTCTATTGTGAAATAACGAATGGTATCATTATACGCATAAAATAATTCGAAATTGACAGAATTGAAATTAGATTGAAGAATATCAGAAGTTAGATGTGTTGAAGTAAGTGTGATGTTGATTTCGTATCTTCATACATACCAACACGGGCAAACCCACCCACAGAGCCATCCACATCCATACTCATACGCCATCCTCCATTAATTCTATACATCTACAGTCTATATTTTACCTTCATTCGATATTAAAATGTTCTTCTTGTACATCATAGCAATCATATGGCGGAACCTTCTGGCGTTTTCAGCACAAGTGTGAATGATGATCACCTTCCTTAAATGTTGATACTCGGATATGACCTAATCGACTTACGAGTTCATCAATGACAAGAAGTTGATATGCATTTTCCTGCAAACGTTTGTCATAAATGAAGTCCTTCAAAGTCCACACCGAATACCATTTTTGTAGGGGTTTGAAAAATGACAAATTAATCTCGTTAGTTGCAATGAACAAATTTGTTAAATTTTTATCACATCTTTGTAAAATATGTCGAATGTGTTTTACTGTTGTACAACTATAAGTTCTATGAAGTATATCACCTCGTCTTATATGAACACTTATAAATGGTTCTCTTATCTTAATTGCAATGGCTTGCGCTATCTCTAAGAGTTGATTCGGATATTGATGTTGCTTGAACGCATTTACCATCCATTGTGTTGATTTCAAGAATGAGCTGTTCGTAACCGTGAATGGAATTTTGCAAAACTCGTACCAATAGGTTACTTTTTTAGTAATTGCCCGTCGAAGTAACGGATGATCAAAGCTACTGACGTGAATTATAGATGATTTATTGATCAAATTGTTTTTCCATACAGAGATATTCAGATTACTATAGAGTTCCTGTGTATTCAGTATGCTCTCAGTAGGAACATATATTGAGCGATGTCTTCTTTTTGGACTAAAGTAGGTGAGTGCATGCTGTGATGGAATACAAATGTTTTCTGGCAGTAAGAGATTTCGATTGAAATAATACCGAGCAAGGCGTGCTTGGCACAAAATGTCGACACGAGTGTGACGCCAACCTGCACAAATGTATAACGTACGACTGAATGTCACGTATAAATGCTGATGATTAGTTGCTGTTAGTAGAGGAGTCGATGAATGAAACATTTTTCCCCAAATTTGTTCATGTATCTTATGGTAGAATATCGCATAAATTAGCCATGATAGAATGCTTATTCCAATTAGAAATAAAATATTAGAGACACTTATTAAATGCCAATTCATTGTATTTGTCATTTGATTACTAATAGAAGACTGTTAAAAATTGAGATCGAACCAGAATAGTTGTGCGTGTCTCCAACACTAGAACAGATATAAAGAATGCAACTGAAAATAAAATTTAATTGTCTATAACGAAATCTTTCTGAGCTTTGTATAGTGTTTTGAGACGTCAGCATGTATTTAACTATAGTAAATTATCATCAATATAATGAATGCGGATGGAGACGTTCTGACAGTAAGATATTTTTCCACTCTACTATGATAGTTCTATATAATTATAACGTTACAACGTATTCATCTAATGATTAAAAATCAAAGAACAATATTTTCTGTACTGGTTTCCGCATATAAAAGGAATCTATGTTTCAGTGAAACAATCCAAATTTTCTGCTTTTGAATTCATTCAGTCTGAAAGAAAATATTTTTAAAAATTTACTTTTCTTTTGTTACAAACAAGACTTGCTTAAACAGACAGACATGTTGGCTCTTCTACTGATTTTGTACAAAACCAACATGTCTCAGTACTCTGTGCTTCTAATTTATCATTTTTGTACTTTGTCTTTTTTTTAAATTTAATTTTGTTATTATTCTAAGCATTGAATTAAATAACAAATAAGCCCATTGACATCTATCTATTCTATCTCTAGCAGCAGGTCTCAACGCATTTCTTGTGAAGATCACAAACATAATATTGATTATTAGCCACAGTTATAACTTAATTATGTTATGCTTTTTATATTGATTATATGACGACTGTGGAAAACGAATGCATTACTACTGATCACCTTTGACATCTTGATACTAAATTTTTTTCTACGAAACGTAAACAATTGCACTATTTTGAACATTCACAAATGTATTCTAGCCATTTGAATTTCAACTAATGCTTTCCAAATTCGTTGGTAAGAGAACCTGAGAATGGAGTCTTACGCCATTGCGTTCAGTTACTAACATCTGTAATAGGCAGGGAAGCTACAAAAGTTTTACTCAAGCGGATCTTTCCCCTTTTCGAGCTTGCTCGAGAATGGCTAGGTGGAAAATTTTGAAATTTTGACGGTAGATAGATCTCTATGAGTAGAATAAAAGTTGCCATAGACTCAAAATTCTCAAATACTCTCTGATGGAAGGTCTTAGGAGATCAAGAGTCAAAAATGACTCGAAGTTTCCTCCTTCCGCAAATATCCACACTACGTTTTTAAGGGTTAAAATTTTTCCTCGGATAACTAGGAAAAAATCTAGATTAGTATTTTTTTTCTGTTAGAAAAAAATTGTTTATCAGACTCAAGAGAAGCAACACATTGAAGATACTATTAAGAAACCATTAAAGAAAGTTTTCTTTTCGGATGATGATAGTTTTGTAAAATCTATAAAACTTGATAGATACAATATTTTCAAAAGAAAAAAAAACATGCACCTCAATTGGATCGGAGTACTTATAAGAACAATTTGAGTCCAATCGACCGCACCATTTAGGAGATAATGGACAAACTTTAATTTTTCATTTAAAGATTTGATTTCGAGAAAATTGCAGAGGAATTTTAATTTTTTAGCATAAATTTCAGTCTTTTTGAGTTTTTTTTTACACAAAAAAAAGATGGTTTTGTCTTTTTTAAATGTGCTCATTAGATATAGGATATTTAAATTTATATACCAAACATAAAAAATGAAAAAACTGATAGTTCTCTTAAAACATATACTCACAAGTATCTTTGAAAATGCATGAAAATTCAACAAAATTTAACTCACTCGATGAATTTATTTTCAAATAACACTTTGCTGGTCTCTCAAAACAGTACTAAGCAAACGAAAAAATGAAGAAGAAAGAAAAGAAAAAAAAAGCAAATAGCTTTAGCCAATAGAAATATTTCGTTTATACAAAATGTATGATCGACGACAGCACCTTTGAAAGAAATGCAAAGTGAAGTATCTGATGACAGTCAAGCGTTATATTATCGCTTCTTTACATACGCCCGGTTTTCTTCCTTCTCTTGTATTGCAATGAAAAGAAAGTAAATGGCACAATCTCCCTTCGATATTAATGATGAAAAACTCTTCTATTGTGAATATCAACCACTATTGGGTCAAATATTGATTACTATTCTTTTTTATCAATGAAACGTCTTTAGACACTTCGATTTATTTAATTGTGTCAAACCTGAACGTCTAAATAAATTTTTTGAAGACCTTTCCAGATATTTAACTATTCTTGTATTCATATGTTCAGTTTAAACAATCAGATGGAAATATCTTGTATTTTTATTTTCAACAATATCCACATTAAGCAAGATGCGATGTATTTGCATTTGAGTATTGTTTGAAAAATTATTTGTAAATTTAAAAGAAATAATTAATAACTAAATTTTCAAGCCGAATAAGTGCGATCGTGAACGGCTGCCGTACACAATCATATTTGGTCGTAAGTCAAGATGCACTTTTTGAGCACACACATTTTATATTATGAATTCAGTAACAAATACAATGATACGTATTTCTTGAAAGAAATAATTTTTTTTGTATATTAAATTAAAGACCATTTGGAACACTAAATATTTATTTTCAAAGAAATCCTTCATTCTTTCATTTAATATTGATTCAAACAACAGATTAAAGAGTACTTACGTAATTTGTTTGAATTGAAAAAAAATAATAAAATTTCGTCTGTTTTAGGCAAGGGTTGGAAGAGAAAGTCGCTTCTCCTTGAGTGAGAAATATATATGAATATGATACCATAGGACGTCGTATAGAAGCAATTGTGGCCGTTTACGTGGTTTGTATACACGACGTGATACGATCGTAATTCAGAGGTCATATAATACCTCGAGATAAGACTGTATAGAGTTGCAATTAATACTGTATACGATTGTACGTGATCGTTCACAAAGCTGTATCCGACAGTTGACCGTTGTCATAATGCTCATTCTGAGTTGATGTGCTTATTCAATGTTTTGTGTTTAATTTCTTTTTTTCATTTTTTTTGTTAACAATAAAAAATATTCCTTTTAAATTGACATATCATAGCCAATTAAATATTCTTGAGTGCTTAATAAAATATCTTTCAGAAATTATTGCTCTTATTATTGAAATAATTTTTGCATAATTTATTGATTAATATTTAAAAATAATTTATTTCCAACAGGTTCATATTTATTTATTTTTCGAACATTAGAACTTTTTTCTGACAAAGTCTTTCATTTCTTTATCATTTAAAATGAATAATCTGTTAAAGTTGAAAAATACATCGTTCTTGTCTCTTCACATAATTTTTTCATTATTGTTTTTTTCTCCTGTGCATAGTTAATTGCAAATAAATAGTTATGGCTCTTTTCTTTAAAAAAAAGAATGGAAATTAATTTATAACAGGAGATTTTTATTTTCATTGGATTTAAATAATTTTCTTGGCACTGTATTAGAATAAATACATATTCAGAAAAAGTCATTCATCACCCCCAATGAACTGGTTGTTGTTAGTCAAGTTCGTTCAACGTATCTCAATGAAATCGATTTCAGATTATGAAGATAAATCACAAAAGATTATGGACATATGTGTAGATATGGTCTTCTCATGACCTACATTCTCCTTAAATATAAATTCTTTCGAAGATTCTGAAAGTTTTCAGAATGATCTATACACGGTTGTTATTAACGCATTTTTTTCAGTGTCCAGGGAAATGTAACTAGTTTCTCTTAACACCCTCCCCTTTCCCTTATGTTTTATAGTAAATCATAACCTATAAGCATAAATCAGCTATAGTGATATTTATGGAAACGTAGTCAATGCCTTTCAGTCTTCATCCTCCGGATAGAGTTGTCACTTCCGAGAATCGACAGCCGAAAACCTCATTTTAAACTTTCATTCACTTTTTTCTTCAAATATATACGTGAGTTCCACTAAACATACAAATATGGCGTTCAGATACTCATTAAAAAGTTATAAATGTGATAGTCCAGTAGATTCTTAAAGGCTATAGGTAGCATGGTCAGATAGCCATCAAAACCTTAGACATATCGTGTATAGCTGGCCCCGGCAGCAGTGGATCATTGAGCCAATTAATGGAGAAATTATTCCCGTTGAAGGTGAAATGGTAAAAAACAAATATAAACATATACATGTATCTATTGTGTCTGATTTACAATGTGGAAATACATCAGTGAGAAGAAATAGAACGAGAAAATATAAACATGCACCTACCAATCACTTTTCTGTGGGCTAGTTTTCATTTTTGACTTCTGTTTATGAGGTCAGAAATGGATCAATGATTTCTGCTAGATCTATTTTCATTTATGCTGAAAGAAAATTCGTTTCTCTGAGAACTTCTCCTTATCATGAATAGGTAGTATGATCAATATCTCCTTAAAGGCCTTTTTCAATTCCGCTTATGAGAGTAAAAATAGATAAATAGTTTCTTTTTTATTTTCGATCTACTCTGGTGTGAACGGTCTGATATAAGCGAGGTTGTTTCGTCAAAAAGCGCTTCTGCTTGAAATGAAACGATTTGAATAATCTGAGTTTCGTCTCCTTCCTTTTTGAACTTCGGATATGTGTTCCAGTGATCGGAAATGAATTTTCATTGTTAAAGATTTATGAGAATAGAATGTTCCTTGCTATATCTGACGTAGTGATTGGAGATCGTAATGAATGAGGTCGGATGTTCGAAATGTATACCTAATGGTATTTTTACATAAAAAGACCAGAAGAATAGAATGCCATTGACAAGGAGTTCGTCAACGATTTTAGTAGGGAATTGTAACGGATATGAAGACTTTTCTTTCTGTTTTTATACAAAAGAATAGAATGCATTTACCTAGTACATATATTATTGTATGAATAAGAGTTTTTGTTTCTCCATATTTATTCTCTATTTTTTAGTAACTGCAAAGTTGGTTGTTATATTCGTCCTTGATATATTCATCATATCGATAGATGGCAGTAATCTCTATAGAAATGAAACATTATATAAATAGGGAAAAACAAACAAACATTCATTCTTTTCATTCTAATATGATTGGCTATAGAAATGATTGAGTAGTGTAGATAAATAAGACTCTATCTTCATGAAAAAGTGAAAAGTATACACTTCAAGAATAATCTGTCATTAAGAAGAGAATGTATTTTGCTGCTATTTCTTTTTCTTAGAGAAGAACTATTTGTTGTACTTGATCTTAGCTGTTAGAGGGAGGAAATGTGATGATAATGATGTATCTTCACACTAGAGTTATGAATAAATATTTATTTCTTTTCTTTTTCTTAAACTTGGTACTCGTAGCGAAAAGAATGTAAGGAATACTGGGAATAAAAACTAACACCAAAATTAGAATGGTAAAAAGAAGAGCAATCTTGACCACTTGAGTTCATCGAAACATTTCTTATGCACCATCTTAGACTGTAAGGTAAGCATTTCATTTTCACACTCTTCTAAAGGTTAGTAGATGTCAGCATATCTACGAACATCCTGCCTTATTCATTCTGCACACCGTGTAGTTTTCATTGCAACCAACTTGTCTTTGTCATTACGAATTTCCAAACTTTCTTGTCTTGAAATCCAGTGCAAACTTTTCTGTTCAACGACTAACTATGGGTTTTCAGAGTTCGTTACGAACTCCTAAACTAATTTCATTTTCGTGTAAAAAAAGTGACAAAAAAAATATGATTCTAATCGGTTGTTTTTTGATCAATAATCGATTAATATGCCACGATTTTAATCTAATTTCCTCAGCTTTTTTAGTTAATTTTAATAGATTATGTGAGTTTTACTCGATTTTAATTGCTAAACTATAAAATGCTGTTTTTTCTGCACTTTTCACTTAGAAACTCCTGTTTTTGATTATATCTTTTGACTCCTTGCGTCGACAAATGGTAAGTGAAGTGCTAACCCCATTTTAAGAGGAAAGGTAACCAACTGTTCCATCGCTCTTGCATTGAGACTATGTGCACTATGTAGGTACAATGGAGCTATGAATGCCCTGAAACAAGTTGCGACCGCTAGCTTATTGCTACGGAGATACTGCGCTTGTAGATATGTTTTTATATGAATACCGTAGTTCCCCTTCAGGAATACCAGAAGAAATGATCTGTGAATCATCGATATATCATTCGTTACTAGTAGACCGGTACCAGTCTTCAAAATTCAGATCAGTTCCATCTTTACTGAAACCTTCGGAGAAAAACTATTCTTAGTAAGGCCAATCTTTATGTAAAGTTCCAAGCAGAAATTCGAAAATTATTTTTTTTGGTGTTTCTGAGGCGGACCACGACATCTATTTAAAACTATATCGCACAAGTGCAGTATCTCCGTAGCAACAAGCTAGTGATCCGAACTTTTTTCGAAATATTTATAGCTCATTTGTACCTACATAGTGTGCATAGTCTCAACGTAAAAGCAATTGAACAGTTAGTACCTTCTTACATTAGATATACTATCACATGCGACAGGAACTCATACTCACACGTGTAAGCTAAAACACCGGCAACTTAGGTTAAAATCGATTAAATCTGAGTAATCGATTAAGACCGATTAAAATCCGATCTTTGTGTCGTTTTTTTACATGAGTTCCGAACATTCTGTTTTTCGTTATATTTTATTGACCTTTGCTATTAAAAGCTCCTTTTCTGAACATCCTGTCTTTTTTCTTATATCCTTTGATGCACTCTATCTAACAGAAACATCAGAAATTATTTTTTGAGAACTTTTCCAAAACTGACACTTGCATTGATTCGTTCATGCTTTTCATGTTTGATATAAAAAATCATAAAATAGAACGACCTTTTAAAAAATCGGATCCCAGAAATGTTATTGAAATATAAGTTGAATTAGAAAAGAACCAATTTTACGCATCCTTCCTTAGTATTTTTTGTGAACGCATAAAGTAGTTTACGTCCGTTCAAAGTTTTATTGTGTCGATAAACGCTGATGCACAGTGCTTTGTTTCTCAAAAATACTGTCGTGTTACGGCATGTATAGTACTCCATACTATGGTAATATGTTACTGTAAACGTCACGCAGACTACGACCGCATGTTAACTGTTTTTGTTATCTTTGGATACCATAAATGTTCATGCACACTCCTTTTTGATCGTCGTAATACTCGATTTGGAAATACGCTATTTACTAACATAACTCACCCCAGTAATCATCACAACACAACAAACATAAATACCCCGCATATTCGATGAAAAACCGCTATCTTGACCTGAACCGTATTTTTTAATCTTTGCCATCCGCCTGCCCTTCCCTCCCCACTCCCCTCTGGAACAGTACTTTCCGATAGAGAATGAAAATGTACATCTAGCAAAACAAACTAGAAAGCTAACATAAGTCAGAAAGCAAAATTGGACAAGTTTTATGATCAAAAGTGAGTCACATAAAAGTATTTTGACCTCAAACCTTGATTTTTGCCTGAGAACACCTGTCGAAAATTGTACCATTTGACAAAGAATCAAATTCCGAATCTAACATAACAAACAAGAGAACGGTCAGAAGTCATATAGTGAGTCCGAACAATGTTTACGGCCCAAATCTGGTCGAAAATCCAGTATTGGGTAGGGATGTGCAGTTTCAGTATACTGACCACCGATAAAACCGCACTGGCGTTCACTGGTACGCTGACGACACTGACACTGAGCGCACTGTCTGCAGTGACACACCGACAATGAGCGAACTGTCTGCAGTGACGCACTGACAGTGACCGCACTGTCTACAGTGGCACACTGACACTGACGAGGGAACACCGCCCAGGTGAAGCTCCGCTTTTGACCTGCTAGTGTCTCCCTGCAGACAGTGCAAATCAGTGTCAGTGTATCACTGCAGACAGTGACGCTCAGTGTCGGTGTGTCACTGTTAGTAATTCAGTGTTTTCACCGAAACTGCACATCCCTAGTATTGGGAGAGAGAACTGTGGTTTTGTTGCACGATCCTCGCCACGCAATGTACCATACAATAGAAGATAAAATTCTGCGCATAACTTGATCCATTAGAGAACTAACACTAGTCATAGAGGGAATCTGAACAAGAAATAGTGATGTTGCATTGTCAGTTTGTACGAGAAAACACAATATTTTGGGTAAAAAACTTTTATTTTTGTCTGATAACTTTATTGAAATGGGCAGTATTCGACAGAGAATAAAATTCTACACCGAACACAACCGGTTAGAGATTGCAAAATAGGTCAGAAAACGAAATCGGACTAGAAAAGGCCCAATATGATGCTAGCTTCCTCAGATCATACACAAAATTGAGCAGTCGGAAGTAACGATCCGTAGGAACACCGACGACTGCCCGTGAACTGTCTTCTAAAGTTCACTTTAGAAAATTTCAATAGAAAAGTTCAATCTTTCCATAAACAGTTTTTTTTTTATATGAGCGTGCCTGTTCAAGAATCGTTCTCAAAACAGAATCCAACAAATGATGAGGGATTATGGTTAGATCAAATTCAGTTGATGATCACAGTGGTCATCACGAAGAGCATTAATTACTCTCTTTGATATTGTTGTGATCAAGAGTTGATTTTATTATTCAAAAAAGGAAAGAAATCGAATTTCATAGAAGATTTTATTGGTATGATTTCTAGAAAGAGCTCTTGATTTGATCTTCATTTTAACGATTTTTATTGAGTAAAAATTTTTAAATGATCTATAATTGGTTAAATTAGATGAAATACCCAGACCTCATATTTATTTC
>CAJNOP010000051.1:666571-726519 GCA_905250075.1 Rotaria sp. Silwood1 | reverse complement strand
TATAATTGGTTAAATTAGATGAAATACCCAGACCTCATATTTATTTCGTTTGTTTCTTTCGTATTCTATTCATGGTAGACATATTCATTCACCAAAGCAACATTGTTTTTTTTTTCTTTCGTTCTTCTATGACGAAAAACAAAATGATCCTCATCAATATGTCATTTGTAGAACATGAAAAATTAAAAAAAAAAACAGTAAAACAACTTATACTGATGCTCCTTATTTTTTATGCTGAATAAAAGAAATTGGATTGATATAGAAAAGTATTGTTATAATGACAGAATATATTCCACGTCGTGGTGATCATTTATATGTTTGGCGTAAAATTCGAATATATCAACATCATGGAATTGTTGTTTCGAAAGAAGATATTATGACAATTTTATCTCCTGAATTAATGCCAAACAAGGTCGAAGAATTAATGATTGTTGAACAAAATATTCATGGATTAAACATTGTTACTTTAAAAGAATTTCGATGTGAACATCCATTTAATTATTTACATGATATTGCTGTTGCTAGATATAAAACAGATCCAATGGATTATTATTTAAACAGAAGTGGAACATGTTATTTAACTGATAGATTACCTGAAGATACTATTGTTAAAAATGCTCTTACTATTTATAATGATAAACGTCAACGAGATATATGGCAAACATATAGTCTTGTTATTAAAAATTGTGAACAATTTGCATTTATTTGTTCAACTAATGTTAATTATGTATTGGGTGAACAAGTTCTTATGGCTTGTAATGTTGTTAAATGTATTTTTATAAATGGAATGTATAATGCTGCCAAATTTACTTTTCAAATTATTCGACGTAACATTTTAATTCCAAATTTGACTTTTTTTCATGTATTGTAAATATGTTTTTTTTTTCTTGTTTTAGAATTAGCCGAACAAATTATTGCTGGAATATCTATAGAAACAATAATCGCAGGTAATTTTATTTTTTAAATCAATTAACTATCGAGAGAAACAACTGTAATTCTTTGTCAAAATCTAATGTGAAATAACATCTGATTAAAAAAACGATTTGTTCTTAGAAATTCTTTACATATTTTAATTATCAAAGATTTTCATTACTAAATAAATAAAAATATGTTTTATTGTCTTTTTTTTGTTTTTATGCCAAGAGATAATTCATTGTTATTTATTATATAAATAACGAATAAAGTTATTGATGACAAACAGATTAAATTATTTAACTGAAATTAATTTGAGATCTTCGCCTACTTTATTTTCGTAGATGCAAATAAAACAAATGATTATAATAATTTGTAAAAAAAAAAATTTTTAAGTCATTAATGAATAAATATGAGATCTGCATCTTTGTTATTTTTGTTTCAATTATATTTGAATCAAAGAGAATTATTTAAATAAATCTTTTTATTTAAAAATAATAATAATTGAATTAAAAAAAAACAGTAAAATATGTTTCTGTGACCTATTATAAATAAAAAAAAATTAATTGATTTTTAATATTTATTAGGAAATGCGTTAGCTTCTCTGACAGCTTTTACATTAGAAGCATTAATATTATCTGTTCGCTTGTTTATTTATTATTATTATGAAGAAGATCGTTCAAAGAATTTAGCTCGAAAATATGCGATAAGTCCTGAAGATTATATTCAACAAATGATTCAATCAGGTTTTGCAAGTTTATCTGCATTTGGAATGTCAATAGCTGGAGTTTTATGTGGTTCAACAATTTTCGTCAGTGCAATGTCACCAATGGTTTGTTCAATTTTTTTTGGATTTATTGGATATATTGCAGCTAGATGGTTAACTGGATTAATCATTATTAAAATCAGAAAAAAATTATTTAGGTAATCTTTTTTAATTAAAATTATCATTCATTTTTGTTTTGCTTTTTTTTTTAGCGATGATAAACAAAAAAAAATTGCTTTTATAAATCCTCCTGGTGACGATAATGATACTGTTGAATTTATTTGACTAATGACTGAGTTTTTTATTTTATTTTATTTTTTTGATAATTCATAAATTAATGTTTAGTATTATGTATAACTAACGAAAATAATATATTCTATTTCTATTCAATAAAATTAAACGAGAGTTTTCAGTATATGACTATATATCACCAATTCGACATATATTGTGTTTTCAATTTAACCTATACAATCTTAAATCACCATCTTAATAATCAAGTCAAACACTTAGTCGGATTCCTTTATTGACATATTATTAAAAATGATGAATAAAATCGAATCTGTTCACATTTATATTTCATATATTGTCAGCTACTCTACAAAATACGGCTATTTATTATATTTATTTCTTGGTCGAATTTTTAGTTTTCTACTGCTGAAAATAAAAATAAAGCACAACCAGATTTGACTCACAAGTGCCGAATTTATTCTATTTTGAACTTTCTTGTAATTTCACGTCTGAAAATAACTCTAAAAATCATGAATAATGATTACGACGAATATTTGATCAACTCTTCATCAAAGTAAAAAAATTCATCTTCTAATTTACGAATTTCTAACGATGTAGAATTTATTAAACTATTATTATAGATTTGTTGACATGGTTCGATATGTATTTTTTTTTGTTGATGTATCATTTAACAGTGCTCTAATATTTCAAATTCGAGAAGATTATTTTCGATAAGAGGCAAAAACACAGCAATTTTTGGTCGACCTTGAAAATAAATCTCGTTTCATGACAATATATTCAAGTATGTATAAATATTGACATTGGTAGATTATTCATTTTTTTTTTTGCAAAAGAATAGCTTCGAGTTATTGCTTTCAATTAGAACTGACATAAAATATTCTTTTTAGATAATCTATGAATTGCATCTATATAAAAAATAATTCGTAGATTTATTGAAATGAATAAAATGCCATTATATGCTGAGTAATCATTTGAAATAGATTTTCTGTTAGGAAATTATCATAATGATGAACATTAATACGATAGATCAACATTATTAACTTCAGATAATCGATATCACGAAGACAAATCATAATCAAAAGCGCAACATTTTTAATCGTGATATATTCTCTATGCTATTCGTTTGTTTGATCTTAGTTTTATTTTGATGAACTTATTAAATATTGTGTATGAATAAAAAATTTTTTCTCAATATAAATCTCGTCCGTTTTTAAGAAACAAATATCAATCGTACATAAAATGTTCGTTTAATTATTTTCGTTAATTTAGTATAATCTTTATTGAAACGGAATCTAGATTTTAAATACTTTTCTCCTGAAATATATTTGTTTACAATTGAACAGATATACATAACATTATTTTTGTATATTACATATTCTAAATCTTTAGCTATCAATTAATTCTGATGTTTCTATAGCAACAGTTAATAATTATTGTGTTCACTTGAATCAACAATATCAATTGAATATCTATCATCTATACAGCAGTGCCACATATCCAGCAAATCGGGCATGCTGGAGAAGTGTAGGGAGAGGCATCGCTCAGATGAGTCCTAGATTAAAAATCAAAAAAAGTTTTTTCATCGGGAGAAGTAGGATATGCCGATGCGGGAGATACCGCATCTCCCTGTGGAGAAGTGCGGGAGGTGCCGCGTCTCTACACGAGATGTGGCATCTCCCGCTCTGGTCCTAGGCTAAAAATAAAAAAAAAAATTTTCATCAGGAGATGCTGGGAAATGCCGATGCTGGGAAATGCCGATGCTGGAGATGCCGCATCTCCCTGTGGAGAAGTGCGGAAGATGTCGCGTCTCTACACGAGATGTGGCATCTTCCTATGGAGACGCGTCTCCCGCCGGGGTCCTAGGCTAAAAATCAAAAAAAAATTTTTCATCGGCAGATGTTGGGAGATGTCGATACGGGAGATGCCGCATCTCCTGTAGAGATGCCGTATCTCCCGAACTTCTTCACAGGGAGATGCGACATCTCCCGCATCAGCATTTCCCAGCATCTCCTGATGAAAATTTCTTTTTGATTTTTAGCCTAGGACCTCAGCGGGAGACGCGGCATCTCCCAGCATCTCCTGATGAAAATTTTTTTTTATTTTTAGCCTGTGACCCCAGCGGGAGACGCGGCATCTCCCGCACTTCTCCACAGGAAGATACGGCATCTCCCGCATTTCTCTTAATGAGGTTGAGGGAGAGACACACACAGCACATCTCTCTGAGTGAGGGTGAGGGCGGAGAGGATATGTGACATCTCTCGCGTCTCTCTATACTTCTCCCAGATCTCCTTATACTTCTCTCGCATCCCACGACACTTATTCATCATGCCCGATATTCTGGATATGTGACACCACTCAATCTATAATATCTATTCCAATATTAGACAAGTTATTCGATATTATTCAATATTTATTTCTTTATTCATCTATTAATCACTGGTGATTTATAGTTACTTTTTAGATTTTTTACAAAGAAGATTATAAAAATAAAAAACTGAATGATAGATCAATAATTATTTATTCAAGACAATTAATATGCAGAAGTCTGATTATGATAAAAAATGATAGATTTAATGAAAATAAATAAATAGTTATTATCATTAATGTCTTCTCTTTACCTATTTAAGGAATATGTCACATATATTGTCTGTTATTATTAAATATGTGCATTATTTTTATTTGTTTCAATTCCATTGGTATTTTTATTAAAATATGAGTTACTTGATCAGTTCCATTTGAATCTCAATCATTTTTACCAGTTAGTTAATATCTCGTTTTTCACTCGGGCAAGAATATTATATTTAACTACATAGAAAAAGAATGATAAAGGTCTTTAGGTAACAACGTTGTGATAACGATTCGTGTTTCGTCTCATTATTTGATCTCAACCGAAAAGATTAAAGATAATTAATATAAAATGATGTCTATTTATTCATTTTAATATGGATACACATTTTAATCAATCACCAATAATCATATGAATATTGATTATTTTACAGAAATTTTTTTCTTGTCTTTTTAATATTTTCAATAAAGTCTTTGAATAGAGTTTTTAAAAAACTTTCAAGTTATTTATTCATAAAAATCGATTTTATAGCAGGAAAAGTACTACAATATTATAAAAGCGAGATATTTCTCAATAAAAAAACGTGATTTATTTAAAAGTTAGATAAATGTTAATCTCACAATATATTGAGAAACCAGGATTCCATTTTTTGCATGGTTTTCGATGATTGAGTTCTATCGGTGAAGAATTAACAGTTTTCCCATTTTATCCATAAATAAATTGAGGTCTAAACAACAGCCAAAACAATGGTATAACTGAAATTCGTCAACCTCATGATACACCAATTACACGAACTTATATTGATGAATGAAATTAATTCTTATTTAGAACGTATTTATACTAATATTTTTTGAAATATTTTTAATTACATGAATAAATATATCCAGTTACGAGTCACATTAAATAGAATTCAAATCTGTTCGAATACTTATACGACTTCAATAGATTTTGTTTATCTTAGAAAAGAATTTATGATGCAAAAGGTTTTTCTTAAAATCATGATTTCAAAGAACGCATCAATTTACTCTTTTTTTGTGTTGTTTTTCGAAGACTAAATACTATATAAATGAAGCTTTGAAATTAAAACTTTCGATTTATAATGAAAACATTAAAATTGAATGATTTTTTTCTGGATTGTCTCTTTGATAGTTATGAAAAGTCTTTGAAATTATTTAGAATTCATATTTAATAAATATACACACATTGAGAGATCTTTACTTTTTTGTCATAAACGAATCATTAAATAAAACTTTTCAAATATAAAAATATTTTTTTAATATCAATCGAAATAATATTCTTGTACATCAAATAATGTCTAGGTACGAGTTGTGGATGTGATTATGGTTTTTGTTATTTACCACTAACGTTGCTGTGCGTGTGGATGTTCGTCTGGCTGAAGGTATCAGAGTGCCGCATATAGATGCGGGTGTATGATTATGAATGGAATCGATTAGAATGAGAAAGAGCAGCATAGTACAGTATGCAAATCGAGATCCTCATGAATATTCTCAGCAACTTCAGCATGGAGACGTGCAACTTCATTCATTTCCACGCAGCCACTCACATCAAGACTTACACCCACATCCACATATATACTCGAACCCACTCCCATGCATATATGAGATATTAGTGTTGATAGTATGTAGAAAATAATTTATGATAGAGAAAGCGATGAACTTGAAATTGAAGGACAAACAAGTCTTTGGAATGTGAGAGCGACCGGTTTTCTCTTAATTATTTACAGCGTACAAGAAAAATGGTTAGATCTTGCTTTGGTAGTAGTTAAAACATATTGCTAGAACCAGCAACATCTTCCAAGAGCCCTGAATGAGTCTCTCTCAGGATTAATGTTTAATAAAGTTTTAATTGAATCACTTTTTGCTTATATAACCATTGTCTCTTCTGCAAACATCATGTATGTTCTCAAATTTGGATCTACCGAGATTGTTGACTGTTATATGCTCGTCGAATTTCTCAAGAGAAGTAATCAAGTAACGGCTATCATTCGTAACCATGATCGAATTTATTCGACCCAGCTGAATTCATCAAAAGTTGAAGATGATGAAAGGTGATATTTTGATAAAGAGTGACTTTGAACACTCTCTAGCCTCATATACCACACAAGGCAATTTCGACGTGGTGATTTCTAATATCAGCGAAGATTTTAATGTTATACTGAATTGACAATCGAAAGAAACTCGTCTAATTCTCGATATTTTTAATGTAACTGTTACTACAGGGAAGAAACCTCTGCTCATGATATTTGCTGGCTCTGGTATGTTGGATGTGAACAATGGTAGAGATCAAAAACAACTTCAGAAACATGCAGTCAAATATCCGTCCATGTATCGTGTAGTATTCGATGAACATAAAATTATTTATGAAATGATACAGCAAGACAAAGACTTCGAATAGACTTTTTAATGTCCACTCGAAATCACCGATAAACTGGTCGACGAAAACTCTGCTGTATTGAAAGCCATTTTTCCAGGACGAAAGCCTTATGTACATAGGGCACTACAAAAGTTTTTTCGCCCGGTTCTTCTAAAGGTCTCAGTTTCAGTTCAAGTTTTCTATTATAATGTTTAGACATATTTAGGAATGTATGCAAAGTTTCAGACTTCTATGTCTTGTGGTTTGTTGTAATCTATCATTTCTTCTATACTACTGCGACAAAATATGCAGCATGAAAAGCTGTACAATTTACATAAGATCGCCTTTTATATAGTTGCACGTTTTGCTCTCAAAATGGGCAAAACTTTTAGCTATCGTATTTGAGCCGTGCAAAAACAATATTTTTTGATACAAGATGAATTCATTTTTTATTATTTCATCTTTTTATTAGCTAATATGTTTTCGTAAATAAAAACAAAATATGTGGAAAGATGCAGTGTAAAAAGCTGTACAATACGTATAGATGATAAACAGATGAAATAAGAAAACAGAAATTTTTCTTTCATGCTATCTTTTTGCAGTGTCGAAATATGATAGCTCAAAATTTTGTCCATTTTGAGAGCAAAACGTGCAACTATATAAAAGGTGATCTTATGTAAATTGTAGAGTTTTTCACGATGCATCTTGTAGAGTATTTTGTTTTTTTAATACAAAATATTAAGGGATTGAAAAGTGACATACAAAATGTGGCGATTTAACCTGTTATGTATTATATTGAAAATCGCGTGTACCTAGTATAAAAGAAATGATAGACTGCAACAAAGCACAAGACTTAGAAGTCTGAAACTTTGCACACATTCCTAAATATGTCTAAACATTAGAATAGAAAACTTGAACTGAAACTGAGACTTTTAGAAGAATAGGGCAAACAAACTTTTGTAGTGCCCTATGTAAGAGCAGGTCATTTGGCGCAGTTTATTTTTGATAAAATTATAACACGACAAATTGGCCGCGCACTAGTCGGTATTACGAACATTTAACAGAAGAAATCGTAGATGAAATATGAAATAACATACAAATTGAGTAATTGACATGCAAGAATCTTTTTCGGTTTGTTTTTCTTCGTCAGGAGACTGCAGCGTTTCCTGTCATTCGTAGTTGACACAATGAGGGTAACTATTCAATAGTGTTTTAGTCTCTGTATTGAACGCTAAACCTGTTGGCTTTCCTTGTCGCATGGAGTAATATGGATCAGAAATACTCAGAATAAAAGTGTTAAAATTAACAATAGTTCAGTTCAATCACCAAACAAGGAGATTTTGAACTTTTCTAAATAGAATATCGATAGCTCGATGAAAACGGTTGAGTATCTTTGACAATCGTTACAAATCTCTGAACATCTACTTAATGGCAAGAAAAACGAAAATACACTGAACGAAAATAGAATTAAAAAATTAGGACACAAGCACAAGAACATGAGATGGAGGAAAGAGAAGCAGGCAAATCATAGACGAACAGTGTTATTATATGCTCATAAGAGTTGAATAGCCACATATGTTCTTACGCCTACTTGGGTGTGAGTGTCCGTCTTGTCACCACTAGCCATATTTACCCACAAACAACTAGAAATATGCAGTTTTTGGAGAAAACACTGAAATACTCAAAGTGATTTACCGACAGTGAGTCTACTGATACATCGATTACACTGGATCGACGTTCCTTAAAGTATTGACACCTGTACTGTATATGCATGTCCGATAAATCAGTGAGTAGCGATCCAGCGTTATTAGTCTGTCAATGATTGTCAATGCTCCAGTGATCGTCAGTGTTCAGTGAATATCGGTCCAGTGTAGTTAGTATGTCAATAAACGTCAATGTGGATTTTCGGCGAACAGTTCACTAAAACTGTACATTTCAAAACGAGCACTCTTGTCCACACTACTTTTTCCACTTCTCTCGAGGAACTTCAAAAAGGACCCATAGTGTTCGCGACACACAGGACTTGGAAGCCGTCATTATAACAACTGTGGTAGTTTATGTTAGTCCTATTAGAACCTAAGCATAACACGAAAATCAATCGATTGCTATCTACTCAATTAAATTATATCTTATCCTTATTCGTTCATTCGTCAGAATTTATCATTTGACTGCATAATTTAATTAAAGCATAATTTCTACCATCTGCTTTTATTTTGCATCATCTCGATACATTTTATAAGTTACACATTTTAGTAAACTTTTTCTCCTATTTATCTTTTTGCCCTATGTCAAAAGATTCTTTTTTAAGTCAAATACAAATGCGTTTTATTTTGAACGAAGACGAAAAAGTTATGAAATGTTAGTCTGAAGAATCAAATGAATAGATGGCTCACAACAAATATGAAACCGGTTGTCAGAATCAGTGTCATTGTTGGTATTCTTATTGATGCCGTATTGCAAAGATCACCTTTACAGCAAAAATTTACTCGTGGAATAGAGACGCACTGTGAACTTCCACCACCGCGATCAATTCGTTTGAAACCTTCCACACCAAAATCGCGTTTCTATGAAAGAGAAGAAAACTTGTCGCCTATCTACCGATACGGAAAACGTACCCAACAGTAGGAATTATCGCCTACTGTTATTTTTTGTTCTTGCTCCAAATCAATCGGATCTTTGCAATTTTCACATACAAAGCATCGTCGAGGTCGTATCGTTGTGTTAGCTGATGCGCGCTCATCCAAAAGCTTTGAGCATGTCGTCAAATAACAGATGAACAGGAGAGATCCGATAATGTAGAGACTTTGCATGACTTTTTTAATAGATTAGATTATTTGCGCAAGGAATATGAAATTATGAAGCGAAAGAGTCACCTTCAACTGCTATTTATACATAGAAGATGTTCTCGTTGATGTGAAGCATCAAGTTACAATGCTCTCGACTTGGTTTGCAATAGGTAGGCTTAAGTAACGTACACATAAATGTTGTTGTTATTTCAAAAGAATTGATCAATATGAATTAGGATTCGATTTCTTTTCTTGAGAAGAAGGGTATCGATAACGTTGACATGTTGTTATTAATCATTTTTCACAATTTATATTGAAACTGCATGATTTTTCACCATTGAAAACTGTTTATTCTCGCTTACGATAACATAAAAAGAGATTGACTATACATAGGAAAATACAATCCCAACAAAAATAGAAAAAAACAGACGCAGATTCATTATATGCTTTTTTTCGTCTCTTTCAGTCAATGTCGATAGTAATAAGGAAAAGTAAGACGGTAATCACAATAACTGAATAGGTTAAAGCCTTTTGTACACAACTATCAAAGTTGACTAGAGGAAAAGAAAGAATGCATAGTATGAATGTGTATCTTATTTTATTCTGGTTGTGTTTTTCTATGTATAATGAATTGATTTTTTTTGTTATTGTAAGCCGGCTGAAGCTGGTTTGAATGATGACACGTCACTTAGTTTGAATATAAATCAATTATGGAAGGATATTAAAAAAGACATCCTAGAAAGAATCTAATCTGTGTAGCTCCTTACTAGATGACGTTGTCGAGTGATGTGTTCTGTCAGTATAGAGTTTGTCTCTCATTCATAAAATTTCTGTTATTCGATCTACAACGAATTTGAAACAGGAATGAAGCCTAGATTCCTATCTGCCCTTCGTGACAGAAACTCGACTGCATGGATTTCATGGTCAAATGTAACTTATAACATACCTGATCAAATTTCTCTTTATGGCCGTATGTCAAGAAGAGTTAGGTTGAAAGGAAATTGTGTCTTGTGTTTTAGTGATAGATGATGCATATTGTGAATTGACGAAGAAAACTGGTGAAAGGAAATTTAAAAAATCGTTAGGATCTGTTGTTTGCAATAGGCCAATCATTTTACAAAGGACTCAAAGTTCATTGATATGTATCGTTTTGTCGAATAACTTCTGTATTGACATTGAATATGTAGAAGTAGCTGATATTCGATATTATGGCAAATTTGAAAAAAGTCGTAGGAAGACTTTGACCAGCATCACGCTATGGAATATTCAAGTTTGTAATTTAAGAAACTATGAGGTGCTTAGAAAGAGATGCTGGTAAGAAACATGATGGTGCTTTAGTAATGGTTTTCTTCTCATTTCGTACAACGAATTTTTAGTCAGAGACTGTCATAGGGCACTTGTTTTCATCTTGTCTTCATGAACGAACCAGACAGCACAGGACGTCCTCAGAGTAGTTAAACTGAGGTCGACTATGAAATAGGTTAGTAGTCTAATAAAAAATTTTGATCATACGTATTTACAGTGTTCATGTAATTTTCATATCATCTCAAACAAATATTATCCATCTATAAAAATGATTATAAATCCGTTTAAAACCGATTAAAGTTATACCATTTTTACTCACTTATAATCTGATTTTAAACTCATGATATAGCTTTTTCTACTTAGGGGCACCCAAAAGTAGTGGCGAAGATACCTTGTTTTCTTACAGAAGGCTTGAGGAAGTTTTCTTTCTTTATGAGGTGATAGAGAAAATGAAGCTCTATTTTTCTATGCTATTTCATCTCTATTCAACTGGTATCATAATACTAAAATTTCGATAAGAACTCTTTTTGTGTAAAACTTCACTAGCGTCTGATGCCGATTACCACGCTTTCCATCTCAATATCCAATCATTTAATACGTTGTATTAATAAAAAAAATATACCACAAAATGCAGCGGGAAAAGCTCTACAATTTGTAATGAACAGTTTATTTTATATATGAAATAAGAAAAAAAGGAATTTCTCTTCCCATGATTTTTTCGGGCCAGCGAAAACTAGTCGCCCATAATTTTGTTCTTTTTGGACGAGAAGTACACAATTAAAATAAGCTTTACTTTGTAGATTGTAGAGCTTTTCACGCTGCATCTTGTGGTATACTTTAGTTTTCAATACAGTGTATTAACTGATTAAAATATTGAATTTGCCTCACCCGTTCGTGAAGTTTTACACAATAAGAGTTCTTATCGACATTTTACTATTATGATACGAGTAGAACAGAGATGAAATAGAATAGAAAAATAGAGCTTCATTTTCTCTATCACCTCATTAGGAAAGAAAATTTCCTCAAGCCTTCTATAAGGAAATAAGGTACCTCCGTTACTACTTTTGGGTACCCCTAAGTATATATAAGAAAAAGAAAAGAATTGCTTTAATTTTGGATTTTCGGCACCTTATAAACAAACAAAATTTTATACGACAATACTCTTCATCCGTATATCTGCTTATTCGTAATTTACTTTTTTGTACATATTCATTTGAAAAACTTGTTTCTGCATTATCTATTCTCATTAATTACAATATAATCATATTAACCCTTCATATAAATCAAAAGTTTAAGAAAAATTTTCATCAAGTCACGCACATCTGATATAAACAATTACGACTGATTACCCTTGTGGTGTTATCTTTTTAAAGTTACTTTTTAAGAAGATCATTTTAAGACGATGCTTAATTTCACCTAGATTTCAAGTTTTCCTGATAAGTATGTAAATCAATACAATGTTTTGATTTCTTTTATACAAAGAAATTCTATTAATTTTCTTTGTATGTTTTTCAGAATATCGAAATAGTTTTGAGCCGAATTCAAACTTCATATAAAGGTCAACTGACGATAAAACCATTTTCTCACTCACCCTCCCTCCATTATGTTTAGATGAAATTATATGAATAGAGTAAGTTGATTGTGGGATACATATTGTACGAGTCAGTTTTGCAAAAACTGTCCAAACGACTTTTCAGACCTGCGGTCGTCCTCAAGGATCGGTCGACAACGTTTTATGTTTTTTCACAATAAGCACATCACTAGATTGGAAGTTTCATACTAATCACGAATATCACCTTTAAATTTTAAAAGTATGAAGTTTTGTTGAAGGCAGCTAAAAACAGATATTTAGTTTTAAGTGTCAGCCTATATAGAAAATAAGTCTAAAATACTTGAACACATGTTTTCATAGGCAAAATTTAATGATTCATTCGACGCATATAAAATGACATTCTTGAATGGTCAAAGTGAGACTTAATGGAACACTAATCTGGAAGCTGAGTAACTGAATTTTTGTGTAAGATGTTTTTTGTATTGTCGAATACGATTTTTCAAATTGATTCTGAAAGCGAATTTAAAAATTAAAGAAAATGTTGTGGGAAATGCTTATATTGAATAAAAGATCTGAAAATTTTATTTTTCTTCTTATACTAACTTACATAAGGTATTAGAGTAGATTTAAATCTGATTTTAGACAATACATTGGGAATCAGCAATATAAGCTACATCAGAGAATCTATATTTTATATACAAGAAAAGCTGTTTGTTTTTTTGTTGTTCGAAAATTTCCCTGGTGTCTACCCGGGTAACAGCGTAAAAGTTAAATGTCGTTAAATACATCCTAACTCTTGTGGATACGAGAAGAAACATAGAATTTTCAAGCAATTTATTGAATATGAGCAATTTTCACAGCTTTTTCTCAATTTTTGAACTCGCTTTTGAAATCTGTATAAAAAATTGCATGCATCCATATAGAAAACACAGTGCCTAGTAACCCAGTTACTAAGCAGAAAAGTTGCTAATTTGCAAGAAAGTAGCCTTCCGACACTAAGCTTCTAGTTTGAACTCCAATTAAGTCTCAATTTGAGCTTTAGAGCCATCATTTCATATATGCTGAATGGATCATCGAGGTTCCCCTAAGAGAACATGGGTTTAAGGATTTCATACTTATTTCACATACATAGTTTTTGGAATTTAAAGGTAGTATTCATGATTAGTGTGAAATTCTGAATCGAGTGATGTGCTTATTGCAACAGACACAGGTAAAACGTTGCAAATCATTTCTTGAGGAGAATTCCAAACGAAAAAAAAACGTTGAAATGATTTCACAAAAGTAACGCGCATAAAATGTTTCCCACCATTGACATAACATGTTCATAAAAGTTTGACTTGAAAATGATCGGGGGGAGGGGGAAGAAGGAAGTGTCTTTATCACCATTTATCATTCGTTTGTTAAATATAGAAACATTGATCTTGCATTTGATTGAATGAGATATTGGAATTTGCTGGTCTGTTTTTGATAATGGCAATAAAAAATAAATAAAATTCTGAAATCTTTTGGATACACAACTTTGTTTTTAACATGATATTTTGAAGGATACTTTAGATATATATGAAGTCAATATTATTCATATTGAATTCTTTTGTATATTTGTGAGCAAAAAACTTCGAGACTTTCGATGTTATTTTATTTATAGATGTACAAATATTTGCCAAATATGTTGTTCATTGTCTTCAATCAAATGTAAAATTAATTCAAGAAGACTTAATTTCTTTTTCCATTGCAGAAGTGAAGTTAGAATACGCCACTTCAAGTAACGAAGAAAAACATTCAGTTATATAAAAAAAAAGAAAGATTAATGAACGTTTTAAATGCTGTTATTTTGCAAGAAATATCACTATGAGAGAAAAGAGATAGAAATGAAATTATTTTCTATAAGTAGAAGACACAATCTAGCCCCATGTAGGTCGTGTTATAGAAAGAATTAAACTAATTTGTGTAAAATGTAGGAACTGAAAATGGGAGTAAATTTTGTCTTTGACTTATTCATGATATATGACTTTAAAGAGCTTAACAATGTGGTCATGAATACATATTTTGATTTCAATTAGATCACTTCGTTGTTAGCAAAAACCACATGAATCTTATTGTATCAGATGTATGGCCAAAAGTTACTTTTTTTTTTAAAGAAAAGCAATCTATTTTCTAAACTCTTTGACAACATTTCATTTTTGATTCAGCATCAAAAATTGAGTAGAACAATATTAGTTGCTTTGGTTTACGATGATTCAAGTAAAACATTTTATTCATATTAGATAGCCTTAAAACATAACGTTCATAGGAACTTTTGTAAACTTATCTAGTTTTTATGAGAAAAGTAAGATTAAGTATTGTATCCCACTAGGATCATCAGACTTCAGGCTAAATAAGTATATATTATTCATCATTGAAAAAAGTGAACATGTTCTCATTTTGATGATATATGAGAAAAAAAAATGACCTTATATTTTAGTTTTTTATTGTCATAGTTCAATAGTAAAGCAAAATACATAGTGAGTCGAAAACAAAAATAAAAAATCTACATTAAATCATATAAATGTTAGTGAAATCTGTGTTCTATCTTATTAATTTTTTCCGAAACTTTGTCTGTAGTTCGATCATGACTTGATGTTTCTAACATATATGTGGTTCGATATAGTTTTTAATGTTAATTTCCCATTTCCCATTTATTTTATCTTTCTATTGAGCTATGATCATAATAACTACAAAATACAAGACCATTTTTTTCCGTTCGTCATCAAAATGCGAATATGTTCAAGTTTCTCAATAATTAATAATAGATACTTGTCTAACTCGAAATTTCTTAAGTCTAATGAGATAAGACATTTGACCTTATCTTTTCTCACAAAAAAGAGCTATTATCCATTTCAAAAAAAAAAAAAGAAAAACGGTGAGTAGTTGTTTGAATAAATTTTCATAAGATTAAGATACTGAGCTGATGTTTTCATTATGACAAAGAATATATCCACACATATAAATTTCTGGTGAACATTTTAAAAATGATATTCTTGACCCACTTTTTAGTTTAACTTGATTGTTCATATAATCGGTGGATAGAAAAAGTTGTTTTCTTTCGATCTAAATAAAACCAATATTGCTAGCTCCTTTCATTGCAGAGTAATAAGGATTTCTTTAACTTCACGAATTGACCTGAGATCATTCGGAAAAGTATATATATATAGGCAAAGGTGATGCATTATACTGAGTCGAATGGCGACATTTGCATTTGAATTCGAAATGATCTGACACTGTTATCTAAATGTTTTTCGACTAAAAAAAAAAAACAATGTCGCCATTCGACTGAGCATGATGAATTACTTCTGTGTAGTTGCCTTTTCAGATGATCTTGTGTCAATTGGTTGAAAACAGGAGTCTCAAGAAAACTCTTACGATTATGGAACGGGATACCAACGACAGGGTGACTTGATTGAAATCATAAATATATATTTGTAACTAATTCATCAAACCATATGTAATAAATAAATCGAAAATGAAATTCATTAGAATTCTACGTTCTTCATACCTGAATGTGTGTATAGCGCCAGACAGTTTCTAAAGTTTGTTTAGACTTTAACATGACATAGTTGAAGTAGCTAATAAGATTCTTTTTTTTTTCATATTTATAATTGATTAATTTGGTATAGTGAACAACAAAAAATGGTCAATCTCGATACTTCTCAAAGTCATTCGGCTATTTTTATTATTTTGCTTACATTAACTATCTTATCAATTATATGTTCACTTGTTATTTTTTATCATTTTATTCGATTACGTGAACTACGACGAAATGTTCATAATCATGTAATTCTTATTTTATTAATCATCAGTTTTATACAAGTAATAAAAATAAATGTTTTTTTTTTTAAATTAATAATAATAATAATAATGCGTGCAAACTTATTTTTTAGGTCACAGGTGAACTTCCATTAACTCTGATCTTCTTACGAACTGGTTCAGCTGCAATTTTATCGTATAAATTTTGTGAATTTTGGATTATTTTTAATTATGTATGTTTCACCAGTGAATGTTGGACAATGGCTATAGCAAGTATTGAACGATATTGGCTTGTATTTCATCGAAAATTTTTCGATAAATATATTCTCGTCTTTCATTATATTCCAATAATAATGTGTATCCTCTATCCATTAGTACTTTATATTTATTTAATTACTCAATATACATGTAAAAATAATTTCAATTTTACATTTTGGACATGTGGAGGTGCATGTTATCTTTATGAAGTAAGTTATAAATTGCGAACTATTTTTGTCATATATCAACTATCATATCTTAAAAGAAATCCTTTAATCTTTGCTGTTATATAGATTTAAATTAATACGACACAGTATAATATCGAATAGCTGTCTAAATTTTAAAATAATTAAAAAAAAAAAAAATAATTACTATATGATAATACATTCTATTTTTAGCCTATACTTGGCACATTCGATTGGATAGTGAATAGTTGCTTTGATGTAGTATTGAGTATTATTGCGACATGTATAATTATTATTCGTGTTTTATTTCAAAATCGACGAACAGGCGCTCAACGAACAGTGTGGCAACGTCGACGACGCATAGTTATGCAATTGGTTGCTCTGTCAACACTTTATATGATTGTATGGGCACCATGTGTTATTTGCTTTGTTATAACACTTTTTACACCAGTACCATTCTTATCTGCATTTTATTCAGCTTATCTTAGCTATTATCAATATATATCATGTCTTCTATGTCCATTTGCCTGTCTTTTAGGCTCATCGGACATACGAGAAGCTTTTAAACTTAATCGATTTGTTCAACCATCGGTAAATATTGTGCAACCAGCTATACTTCGTCTTCAATATTAATCATAAACTAATATTCATGATCAATCTTTTAAACATCTTTAAATCAGAAAAATAATAAATAAATCTTGAAATAAAATCTTCTCAATAACAGAATATTTTCAAAGTACATCACATGAGCAATGGAAACTTTCCCATAGTAATTGTATTGTTTAACAACATATTCATCTCAATCAATACTAAATGTTTACATTCACTTTAATGGCGGTACTGTAGAGGGATAGCAAACAGAGTTCAGCCCTCTGGAAAATGTAAAGTTGTTGCTAAATGTGGTCCTATAGAAAGTCTAAGAGGAGCTCAAACTTTCCGACCAAAACTTCTGGCGTCACTGCTACTTTACTCCAACATTCGCAGAGGTTTATTTCTAAAATGGAATAACTTTCTTCTTATTTTTTATTATTGCCTATTTTAGATAAAGTATTCAGTGTCGAAGATCAATTGTTTTTTGAATAGAAAGTTAAGATCTTTAAAAACCAGAGATGGGCAAGTCAAGTCATTTTTTAACTTGAGAATTGTTTTTCAATTATTGATTTGACTTGAATTTCAAAAACCTTTGACTTGCCCATCTTTCTGTTAAAAACTTATAATACTTCACAAATTGCAATGCCTTTTTAGACATGTACGATAAGAAGTTTATGATAGTTTCTTTCATTATGTCACAATATAACTGATACAACGTTGTTTTAAGAAACTGTAATAAAGAAAACCTGAATTATTTCTAATGATGTTAAACTAATGTATTTTCAAAGAGAATGAAAGTCAGTACAGTGCAACGATTTCAAGAAACATCCGAAATCTTGATTTAGAATTCAGATCCGATTATTAAAAATGTCGCAAAGAAAAAGTCTTTTCAAATTCAGTTCCTGAATAGTGTTGTTGAATTCAATGATCAGATAACTCGATATTAAAGAATAAATACGTTTATTTTTAAAAATTTCTATATACTATTTATCAAGATTATTTACATCTACTGTTTATAGAAAAACGTATTCCTCTCTCAAAAATAAAATGAAAAAGAAACAAAAAACTAACTAGAAGTTCAAAGAAACTCATGAGAATAAATATTCTTTTCTTAATGAAGAATATTTTATATCACTAAAGATGAGTTTTTCATACACTAGCAGTATTACTGGACAAGACGCATAAAAACTAAAATTTATTATAGTAAAGCTTATGTTTTCAATTCTTTTGTGGATATAAAAAGTTATCTGATCAGTTTTTTCTATTATCATAACAATTCAATGCAGCGAATCAAAGGCATTTTTTTTTTGTCCTGCAGAAATGATGCAAGGATGCGAAACTATATATGATTTACTCTAGTTACAAAAACTGCTATCACGATCCCTGAGAGATTGAAATATGAAAGACGATGTATCTACTTTTGCTAATCACAGAAAGATTATTTAAAGCTATCTATTTTGGGATACACATCTTCGATATCCTTTTTACTTTATCTTCGGGAAATTCAATAAGAAAGTATTTTCTGCGTTATAACAAGACGTTATTGATGTACGGTCTACGATTGTCTATTAACAACGTCTGTGACGGTTTGTCTGAAGGAGGCTAGATCTGAGTTTTTATCGTTCTACTTCAACACTCCTTTAAGATCATGTTCACAATACTAAATTGAATTTATCTATCTAATTTGATCACTCTGAAAGTACATAAGTACTCATGACAAATATATGATAAGTTCGAAGTGATGCTAATAGTGTTTTTATAGATTAGTTGCGTGAAAATTTTGAAATCACGTACTCAACTACCTGACAGATGCTTTCCGTTAGCGAGTTACTGAAAAGTTTATATGACATACCATGTAATATCAGTGTATTCGAAAATAAAGCATACTTATTCGGTTTTCAATACATTCCCAAAAATTATGATCATTAAATTATTTTCGATTCCGATTTCATGGCGTTGGTTCTAGTTTCCTATTATAAGATCAAACGGATTTGAGTTTTCATTAGCCTCTCTCACATTGCAGACTTTAGCTACCATGGACAACAGTCATCAGATTCCTTTTCCAGAGTTCTTTAGCGCTGCTCTACAACATTGCAAAGTCTTTGCTGAAATTTGAATAACTGAAATACACTTATAGATATTCTAAATCTCGCAGTTTCTGATTTTTACGTAGGTAAAAATTTATATTTATGATGTCAAAAATGATAAATAGTGATAATATTGATTGGCTGCAATCGTCATCTGATCAACATAAAAGGTATAGATTTATCAAGCTATACACCTTTGGAAAATCATCCATATCAGTTTTTAACAGCTTATCAAGATATTTCATAGTACGTTGAGACTTATTGTAGGTATAATGGATATGTACAACAGGCGTATTTGCAAGTTTAATCCATGATTAGAATAATAATCATGTTAAATTATATAAAAAAATCTATGTGAAATGCACAAATTGCTTCTCTCGCAATCGATTATCTTTGAACACAATTATAATCTGTAAGAGATTTTTTCATATCACGTATTCTATATCAGTATAATATGAAGCTAAAGAATACATTTTAGTTCCAAAAGGACTGTCCAGATAAGTTTTCTTCTTTGAACCATCGTACACTAAACATAAAACTTAAACAATTCAAAATATATGTTGTGATAAATAATCTTTCTTTTTTAAAGAATGAAATTTTGTAACTTATATTATAAAGTCATTTAATAAACAAGATTAATCTAGGATAAATATTAATATAATTATTGAATATATTTCTTTTTGTTCTGAATTTTCATATCGACATACACATGTACAGCTAGAGTATTGTACAGAACGAGTAAAAAGAAGAAGAAGAAAAAAAAAGAAGGATTAACTATTCAATACATAGAAAATATTAATATTAAACAATAAATGTTAGTCAATTTTGACTTGATTGACTGGTGCTTTCTTCATCAACCATCATTTGAGTATCTTGTGTCGAGTTCGGTACACTTTCTTGTTCTTGTTGTTGATCTGTATTATTTGTTGTCATAGAAGCTGTTTTATCAGCAACAATTTGTGAAGCAAGTGTTGGAGCTAATGTTGGTGCTGGCATCCATTTATGAACACGCATAGATGTTTCATGAATAGTTACCCATCGTTTTTCCCATTTTCGTACAGCTTGTGATGCATACGAATATTGAAGAGCTCGTTTAAGATCAGGATCATTAGAATGATGAATTCGACCACCATAAACACCACCACTATTACTGTAACGATTTGATGAACCTGATGATGACCCGCCACGGGCTTCACTCCGAAGACGAGGTACAATCATTTTATCTGCAAAATAATTAAAACTACAAAAAAAGCATTTTGTTTCTTTTTTTTTTCTTCATCAAATTGTTAACAAAAGACAAGTAGAAAAACAAACATGACTCATTCATAAATCTATTTGATTTGAGTTATTATTGAAATAAAATTCGTATATAACTATTACTTTCTTTTTTTTTTGGAAATAATCATCATAATAGAATATTCAGATTTGACTTTTCTACGAATGAAAATTTTCCATAAAAACCTCTGCTTGTTTATAGATGTCGCTCAAATTCGTATGAGTTTTACTAATCTTTATTGAAATCTCCGAATGTTCCAATAGATTCTAACAGCATGAAAATGAATATTAAATTTTTTTTTCTTAAATTGTATTACTTTTTTTTTCTGTACAGCAATATGACTCTACTACAATGACGATCAAATTGATGCGGTGTGCTGGAAAAATGTCGAAAGGAAAAATGTCGAAAGGGAAAAATGTCGAAAAAAATAGGGGAAAAATGTCGAAAGGAAAAATATCGAAAGGGAAAAATGTCGAAAGAAAAAATCTAGAAGAGGAGAAATGTCGAAAAGTAAATATGGAAGTAGAAGAATATTGTAACAGAAAAATATCGAAAAAGATGATGTATCCAATTAATTGTGACTCTAATCATGTCTAGTTCACTGTTGTTTTTCTCATAGTTGTGATAGTATAGAAGTTTAAGCAATCGTGATTTTGACGACTACTACCTGATAAAAATTAAATAAGAGAGTTAAGCGAAGAAATATTACATTAACTAAAATTCTATTGTCACGACTGAAACTGCTACATCTGAAAGTGACGTAACCCGATCAGTATCTCTAGCTTTTCATTTATAAATTCAAATAAAGGAAAATCTTTACTCGTAGCAGATTACTATGTTTTCAAACTGAATATAACAACAATCCATAGTTGCTATGCAGAAAAAATAATAAATCAATTTTTTTCATTATCTGTTTTTGTAACCATTATAATATTAACACTAACTGATATTATATAACATGTTCTTCACTATTCACCACTCTTCAAAATATTTATCAACCATTTTTCTGTCGATATTATTTTTTCGACATTTTTCCTCTTCTATATTTTTTCTTTCGACATTTTTCCCTTCGACATTTTTCCTCTTCGTTCTTTCGACATTTTTCCTTTCGACATTTTTCCTTTCGACATTATTACGGCCAACCATTGATGCGCTCTATAGGAACTGAAAAGAAAAATACCAAAAGCAAAATGTAGAAAATTTCAACTAACAAGACATTTTTTTTACTTTTAGCAAAGGGGTGTAGGTATGGAGAAGGAGATGTGAGTGTGTAAGTGTACAATGTGAATGTCGAAAGATAGTGTGAATGTGTGAATTCTAGTCTTCTCTTTACGTACACTCACATTCACATTGTAAACACCAATACTTTTTAATATTCAATGATAGTTTTCAATAGCATAAATTATCTTTCAAAATACTTTGTACAACATTGTTTTTACTGAATAAAATTCGTTGATTCTGAATATAATGAAGAAAAATAATAATAGTTTTGCAGAAATCGATCAACTGTAATAGAAATTTTCAATAAAAACAGTAAAAATAATAAACTAGTTGTAAGACAAAAGGGTTTTTTAATAAAAAATTTTGTAAAATTTTTAATATTTTACCAATTTATTATTTCCTAGACCTACATCTTTAAATATTTGTTCAACATTTTAATAAAAAACGCTCGATGCTATTATCATTTAATATTAAGTGTTATTTGTTAGTTTTACCATGAAGCATATTGTTATCTATTGACCACAAATATTACAAAATTTTCCCAGCATTATTATAACTACTCTTCGAATACAAAAGATCTAAGCTAAGATGAATATAGAATCTTTTCAAAAGATGTATGATATGATCTAACAAATTATTTTTTCCGAATAGTCGGCTACATATCTGATGAGATCAACTAGCTACCAAGAGAGGTGAATATAATTAGAAACCATGAGAATACTATTTTGATATGTGTATAGGTCTTCCAAAAAAAAAATACACTGGCGAAACGAAATCCCTTCTGGTATATCGGTTACTATACATGTTGGAAGTGTGAAAACTTGTGTATGCATACGTCACTAAGACTTTAGTTCAGAAGCACGAAATCCTCCAGATTGCTTAAATACAACGAGAACTATGATGAAGGACGTCTGTCTTTGCTCCAAGCTTTCACCCTAAAAAAATATTGTCAATTAAATTTTCCGTTATCTTTTATCAAATACACGATTAATTCTTGATATTTTAGCATGCAAGTAGAATCCAGTCGATGCTCTTTTCTTTTTAGTCGAAAGATCAAGTAATTTAATCGAAGATTGCTATCTCTGTCTTCTGATGACATTTTCATTCAGTGAAAGATTTTTTCATAAAACTTTAACTGCAAGCAAAGCTTATGTACAAGTTTCAACTCAATCCACTAAACTATTACTGAATAATAGTCTTCAACGATCAGCAGATAGTTTTTTCTTCACCAAAATGATCATGGCACAATGGCTAAGATTCTAGGAAGAGTTGATGAAATTACTATGATAAACAGTCGGAACAAACCACTAAATAATGAAGAATGAGCTTACTTACAAAATTCTTTTTTTAGAATGATTAAATTAATAGGAAAATAGGTGCGATTCATAACTATCTATCACAATTCGTCTCAGGCCTATATTTTTCATGAAGTGTGCGCACATAACTTTTCCAACGCATAATATGCATATGATAATCAAGATTTGTGAGTTGTGATACTTTGGTTCCCTACTAAATATTAATACGTTTGATAGTCAAGTGCAAATGTTTCGCTTACAAAACTGATACTGCATGCGAAAAAATGAAATCAACACAAGGAATTAGAAGTAATACCAGACGTATCTCAAGGTCACCAAGATTGAAAAGAGAGGGAGTACCCAGACTCAGGAGACTGATTGAAAGATTCTTGCTAAAACTCACTAGATTTGATAGGGATCGAGCGGTTTTTTTTTTTTGAGAATGAATAATCAAAAGAACCGAATAAAGTACTGAAGCTTTGCTAAGGAAAAGTGAAATTTTCTCAAGATTAGAAGATACGTTCTCAATTAGGACACCTTTGGCTGGTATAAAAGAAAAATGACAATTGAAAAGTTGGTTGCTAGTTATTTACTATTCTTCTCGATCAAGTAAATATTAAATTTTTCTTAATATTGTATTGTTTGTTCGATTAAACATATACTGCATCAGTATCATATGTATCTAGTTACAAAGTCAATTGTACATGAGTTTAGTTTTGTATGTGTCTTCAGAAAAAATAGTTTCTAAATCAAATATGAATATTATAATAGCGATATCAAATAATTATTTTGCCATTCGAGAAACATTCTAGACAAGTATTCATATGAATAGTATCAATTGTCAGGTATACTATTTAAATATCAAAACGAAACCATGATTGATTAATTATTTATTGTTTATTATGATTTTTAGTTAGCAAATTGAAAATAGTTTGATATATATATTCATGAAAGTATTTATATTTCTTGACTATACTATTAATTGCAATACCTTGATGACGAAAGTAATGAATGAATGAAAAGACCTTGATGAAACATCATCATTTATAATAAAATGTTCATGACATTCTTCTGTCAATAAACATATTTTATGAGAAAATTGAAAGAACACTTTAATCAATGATACAACACTTTTAATAATTTCAATATACATATATGTTTAATGTATAAATGTTTATTAAACTTAACCAAATATTATGACATTTAACAGAAATAAGAAGACAAGAAATAATCTTCTGTTTGATTTACCTAACACAATGAATAACAAAGGTTGTGCTCTTCTTAAATATGCTCTTTTCAAGCATCATTTTCGTGTAGTGATTTCAACATATATATAGGAAAACATTTGCTCTTCTTTTTGCGTTGTTCTATTCTTTATCGTTTTCTTTTTGTTTTTCTTCTTATTTATCAATGCTACTATGTGTGAGAAGTAATAAAGATTAACTTCCAGCACGAGCACACTAACAACAACAACAACAACGAAATCAACATTGAAGTAGAAATTAAAAATTCTAAGAATGATTTTATGATTGTGTTTTGCCAGTTATTTAATCGTGCGGTTAAATAAGAATTTGAAAAAGATATAAATCTATGTAAATATATATATATGAATAAATATGGTTTTTCGTTCTTTGATGAAAAAAAGTGCCACGGTTGCTTTTTGTTATTAGTTTCTTTTTTTCTTTTTCTTTCTTGTCTACTAATGTCGTTTACTCGGATGCAAGCAGTCAGACAGAGAAAGTGTCTTTTACATTAGGTGACTAAGACAACGTAGCACATACATGCCAATTAGATTTTTTTTTTATTCACGTAGTAGTAGTAGTAGTAGTAGTAGTAGCATCAGAAGACCTTGAAACTTTCAGTCAACCCTAGTTAATTGAATAGCGACCTTTGACAAACAATGTCTTCTTCTGTAGACATGCGCCAGTGTCGACGTCAAATCTTTTGATCAATACTAGAGAATAAGGAGTACGACACGAAGGGAAAAAAATGAAGAAAAAGAATTTATAATATAAGTTGTAACCGTAGAAAAAAAAAAAGAAGCACAAAAAAGGAGAAAAGGTAATAACATATATATATACATATTCATAATCAAGATGTTCTAAGAGCAATATTCGATTACTGAAAAATTTCCATAAATTATAAATATTATATGCTCTTTCATCGTGTTCATTACTATCGTAGTAAGACGAACAATTAATCGCACTTGATTAGTCAATCAAATAAAAAACTGAAACCCTACACTTTTTGTGCTCATTGGTGCGCGTGTGATCAAAACTATACGCAACAACGATACGTAGGTTAGTAAAAAAAAAAAAAATCCGTTTTCTCTATTTTGATTCTTCAAACTATATAAACGTACTTTCAAATCATTGTAGAGGATTTCTTTTTTTCTTTTGATTTTTTCATGTATGTATACAGGTCACGGGGATGAATACTTCGTGTTTAGGAGACTTTTTTTTTGCTTTTGAGATTTAGTTATTTGACGCCTACATGCCATTTACAATCGATCTTTTGAGTATCACATGAGGAATAGAGATATTACACATGCAGGTGATACAAAAAATATCAGAGAAAAAAGAGCATTATATATATCTTGATTTTATTCTGACAAATAGTAATATGGCGAGTGTTAAATCACTGTGGTATTATTGCTATTTATTTTTTATGTTGTTGTTATCATTGTCAATGTCATAAATTCTCACTTTTACTTCGTACTATGAATATATTTAAAAGAACGATGTCTATTCGTTTTCTTCTTTCTAAATATAGAGAAATATATATATGGTGAGGTGAATGTGTGCACGTCACATTTCTATCATTATATAAAATAATATTCTTCTATAATTTCTTTTTTTTGTTTTTCACATATTTTGTTTTTTTTTGTTTTTATTACTTTTTCTTGTTAAGGTAGTTAATAGCGATTTGATATCAAGTAAAAATGATGTTTGTTAAGAGTTACAAAATAATACATTTTTTATCCTTGTTTTTTCAATAATAGAAATAAAACTAATATTTGTTTGTTAAAAAACAACCTTCTTCCATTTCAATCAGTATTATTACAATCAGTTTGAGATGCTAACTTCAACTTTTTTTTTTGTATATATTGTTATTTTAGATGGCAACTGCAACTCGTCAGTTTGGTCGTCGCGGAGCAAGTAATGCGAGTACGACGAAACCAGCTAGTTATGACTCAGGTGTCCCATTATCTCCATCATCTACGACAGCTTCAATATCGACACCACCTCGTCGATACGTTCTTGATGTGCCAACAAGTCGTACAACACGTACAAGTCATACATCAGCAACTGAAGTAGCGGATGAATACGACGAAACAAATGCACGGCGTGTAGGTGGTGATAGTACAATAGCTTATTCTGATGTTTTTACAACTGATGCTTATAATAATGATGCAGATCAATTATCACGCTCAGGTTCTAGAGAATATTATTATCGAGATGGTGGAATTGAATTATCAACATCGGCAACAAATCGTTATTTAGAAGATTCAACTGTTAAACAATTAATTCAATCCAATACAACATATTCAAATACAGTAGCTGAAGATCAAGAAGTTCAAGCATTAACAGCAAAAGCTACACCGGATGTGAAAAACTATCCAATTAATGTTGATCCTAATCCAGAATTAGTTGTTCGACCAAATACACAAAGATTAACATATAAACAAGATATTGCTGTTAGATATTTAAAACCAAATACCCCACCACCACCAGGTGTAAGATTATTTTTTGTTTTGCTTGAACTCACTGACAATTCAAAGAATCAATATTAAATACTATACATTATTTTCTTTTCTATTTTTATTTTTTTTTCTATAGCCTATTATAATTCGTGAAATTCGTGCACCACCTCCACCACCTGCTCCACCAATAATTCTTCGTCAACGTCCTCCACCACCACGTACACCTTCACCGATTATTATTCGTGAGAAACCACCTGCACGTCCAAAATCAGTACCAACAACTGTTATTAAAAGTAATTCATTTCTTTAAAAGATTTTGTTTAGATGATAAATCTCAAATTTCTTTTTTTTTTTTTTGTATTAGAGGTCATTCCACCACCTCCACCACCACCTCGTAAATTAATTATTGAACGTTTACCAAATCTTCCACCCAAACCACGACCAGTTATTATTGAACGTTGGCTTCCATATCATAAACAAAAACGTCAAGTTATTCATGAAAAAGCTAAACCATTAGAACCGACGGCTCGTATAAAAAATACCATTATTGAATGGCGTCCGCCAGAAGTTGAAGTTGTAAAATATGTGAAAAAATTAGGAGTAGCAGAAGCTGATCCACAACGATATTATACACAACATGGAGATAAATTATATGCAACAGAATTTGTTCAACGTAAATTAACTGAATTAGGTTTACAAGAAGAATTAGCTTTAATGCAAGAACAACAATTATCTGCATCAAAAGAAGAAACTGCCATAGAACAAGCAGATGAATACAATGTTCGACAAATTCTTAATAGGTAAGAAAATTATCGAATATAATCTCTCAGACAAAAACTTTTTTTTTTTTTCAGTTATAATCATTTATCATCTTCACGACAAAACTATAGTGGAAGTACAATAGCACGTCTTGTTCGATCATCATCTCAATCAGGTATTGTTGATGAATATGGTGATCAACAACAAATGCGTTATGAATATGCACCAGATAATTCTGGACCAGCAACTTATGAAACACATAGTTATACAGTGGATGGTACTTCATCAAATGCTCCTATTCTTACGGAAGAATTACTTTTACGATCACATGCAAATAATGGTGGTAAATTTCCAACACATCTTTTAACAAAACTTGGTTCACAAGTATATGAAATGCCACCTGAACAAGTCGAATTAGATAATAATGGAAGACGAATAACAACAACAACAACAACACGTTATTATACAGTTAAACCAGGTGAAACTGGTTATGAATCACTTGTTGATGAAACATCACCACATTATACAGATGAAAAATATGTTCAAATAAAAGCATCAGATTTAAAAGATGTTTTATCTAATTATGATGTTTATTCAAGTAAAGGAGTAAAATTAGAAGGTGAACAATTAAATTATTAAAAATTGACTCAGGATAAACTATTTTATGTATTACTTTTATAAAGCTAATAATGTTTTTAATCTGCTTCTGTCTTTTTTTTTTTTTTTTTTTATATTTCAAAACTAACCTGCGTGCTGTGTATCCCGAGTAATATAATGATTCTCGTTCTTATCCTTGTGTTTTGTATATAACAGAAAATATTTTTCAATTCTTATTTTAGTAAAGAATAAGACTATTTTAATTTTATGTCTTTTTTTTTTGACAACATAAAAAAAGAAAGAAGAGAAAAATCAAATTTGAACTTATTTTTTACGTTGGTATATGCATGTGCAAGATTTCATTTTAACATACTAATGCTAAGTAAATAGAAAAACAATACATAATCGAACATTTGAAGCAATTAAAATACTAATGCGAATTTCTTTTTTTTTTTTTCCAGTGAAAACATGTTGCAATATCGATTGACAAACATACATTAAAACGTACCAGAATATTTCTTCTTTTTTTTTGTTTTTTTCATTTTAAAAATTATCAATGTCAAAAGTCGGTTCAGCTATTATTACAAAACAACCTCATAATTTTCAAATTCATAATAGTTTTATTTTAATGGGTAATGAAATATTCTTACATGAATATACATTTGCAGATGACACATGTGGATGTGCTAATACTTATCATACTACACTTACTGACACACGTTTACTTACTCGATCTGAAACAACATGTTGTTGTAATTCTTCTTATGAATCAGATCATTTGGATGCATCTGTTTTCTTACGAGATATAGCTGAAATACGTGAATTGGCAGAAACTCGGCATTGCTGTTCTTTGTTATGTGATAGTTGTTGTGGATGTTGTTGTCGTCCTTCAAGTTGGATTGAAGTACGAGGTTCATTTGGTTCTGAAACTCTTTATATATCGAAAGCAGATAAGGCAAATATACAAGTTGAACTACCGGCGGCAATTGGAAATCATAAACTTATTACGCATCATTAGTTTTTTTTTTTTTCTAGTAAAACTTCTTTCTTTTGCTTTTTGTTTTTTTGGAAGTGAACTTTTTCTTTTATTCATCAAGCTCATAAATACATATTATGTTTCTACTTATGCTTGAAATGAGTTTCTTTATTGAAATAAATGCAAATTTCACTATTGAATTTACTGAAGACTATTAGTATATGAAATGAATTAATGTATGTAGAATTGATGACCTTTATTTGAACGACACAATCAATAATTAGTAGAGTATACAGTGGCTTCAAAAATTATCTGGATAATTTTATTTTCAATTCATTTTTGCTTCTATAAGTGTAAATAAGCATCTAAATAGTGATTTGAACAGAGATATTTATTCTCAACAAAAAAATTTTGAAGATGAAAATGATTACAAGTTTCCGTAGGATAGAGTCTCCAAACATTACGAAAGGTACACAAGTCATATTTTTTCTATGGAAACACCATTTTTGTACCTTCCATACGATTGATATTATCTCGATATTATCAAGAACTGTAAGGTATTACATTTTGTTTCATATTTACTTAAGTCTTATCGAATGATGCCTCATAAGTGTTATATCAGACAATATTGCATCTATTTGGCTTTGAAATGCATAGTGAAGTTTTTTTTTTTCATCAAAATGTCAGAAAAATGAATTCAAGTAATTGGCATATTAAAGGATGAATTGAAAACATTAAACTTCATACAATAAGACTGTCGATGTGAAAACCTTTAATACTATGAATGATGTTACAAAACAACAATCATAATTAGCAACTATAATGAATATTATTCAATTAACATGATAAGTCTTCTATAAAATTCATGTAAGCAAAAAAAACGTACAGATATTATGTAAAAACTTTTTCTCAAAAAATATACATCATGAAAATATTCACTCAAGATTAGTATAATAACCTTATCATTTGATTACATTTATATGTTTTGAAGTGTCTTTTTTTCAAATTGAAAGTTCTAATCTACCTCGAAAAAAAGTATATACTTCGATCAATTAACTACATATAGGTTTGTCATAGATATCATCGATTTATGGAGAAAGATCAAAAATTTCGAATCATCCTGTATTATTTAGGGTAATTCAAATAGTATTCTATGCATGAATTCTAGAAGCTAAAAAAAACTAAGGTTTTCGTTTTTCAGAAATCCTATCCGAGAGAAACTAATAATCATTTTCATGTTGAAATATTCTTGTTGGAAATAAAATTCTCTATTCAAATCACTGTTTACATTTATATTAACGTTTATGAAAGTAAAAAAGTTGAAAATAAAATTTTTCGAATAAATTCGAGTTAATCAGTGTATAGGTATAGAGAGGATAGAAGCTTTATCTTCATTCACATCCACACCTATAGTAAACCTATTACTCTTCTATATAAATCTAAGTAAAATATACAAATTTGAAAAACTAATGTTACACATTTTTGTTCAATTCCTTCATAAATCTAATTCGATGATCTCTTCGTAATGATGATTATATCATGATATAGTCTATTGTATTCTCTAACAAATATCCAACTAAAAATTTGTTTCAAAAAAATGTCTCAACAAACTATTTTCTAACCTGACATAGATATCAAAACACTATAATATTTCAAGTAAATCTGGTCAATAAAATTTTTTTGTATTGTTAGAAAATTTTCACGAAGACATTTTCATATCGACAACTATACGATAAGACATCAATAACAAACAGTATTTATATTGTTTACTTTGATTTGAAAATGTATCTTAAATTTTTTTTTTTCGAACACAGTCCTTTTTCTAACTGTTAACTAATGGAATTTAAAAAATAATCTCATCAAATTGAAGTTCCCTAGAGCAAGAAAAGAGAAAGAAAACATGATTTCTTCAACATATATTTATTTATTGGTACAATGAAATCAAAATTTAAAAAAAAAACAATCATTACAATATAGCTAAACAAGAAAATAAAAATTTTCACATCTATTAAAATACTTACTCCAATCCATCGTTACAATAATGCATAGAGAAAAACATAAAATTCTATTAACAATAATTTTTTTAATCATAATAATACAAAAATGAAAACTCAATAACAAATATTAGTTTACTTTTTTTTTTTAGAATGGCTCATCTATCTAGCGCACCACATGTCATATCTCAACCACAACAATATGATATTCAGAGTAATTTTGCTATGTTTTCTGGTGAACGTTTACTTTATCATTGCGAAGAGAAAACAGGATGCTGTCAGCTTGGTGATGCTTATTATACAAGTCTAACTGATATTCGTTATGTATCACGGGTAGAATTATGTATTTTTTGTGGTTGTTGTTGTGACAGACCTTATAATGATACGTCTATATATTTACGGGATGTTGCTGAAGTACGCGAAGTACGAGATAATTGTTGGTCTTGCGAATTCTTTACAAACGGATGTTGGACATGTTGTTGTTGTTGTTGTTTGACGACAAAGCGTCTTCAATTACGTGGAACATTTGGTTCACATATAGTTTATATTGGTTACAAAGATACATCAGAATTTGAAACTGTGATTGCAGAAGCCGTAGCTCAACATAAACTTCCTAGTCGAAAATAAATTCTATGAAACTATTAAAAAAAAAAAATACCTCTTTGAATTGTTTAATAAAAAGGAGAAGAAAAAAAATATTTCTGAAGAATTTCAGATTGAATCCAACGAAATATTAATGTTCAAGAAGAAGAAAATCTTTCTTCATTGTCGTTTATCTAATTGAATATATGCTTGATTGGTGCGGATGAAGATTTAAATTTCAAGATTCTATTGTCTCATGAACAAAGAATCGTCTCAAAAATTTCAAAATTATTTTGATATTTTTTTTTTTCTAATAGCACTATAAAAGATCCAACGTTCAACACTGACATAGTGTTCTTACTGTCTTTCCTTGAACTCTTATATTTGAAAAAAAAGAGCAGTTAACAGTAATATTATCTAACGAAACTTAAGGATACCCATTCGTTTCTTTTTTTGATCATTTCATGTTCTCGAAGACACCTTTTCAGAATTTGTTACGACTTGGTGATATTAAAGATTTGTATAATAAACCTACTGAAAAAATTATATAGTCAAGATAGATGCTATAGTATATAGTTATTCAGTATTATGTGGCAAGATTTTTAATAGAAGTTTTTTTTTTATGACAAATCAAAAAAGTCCTGAATAACAAAAGCAAAATGAACTGAATAAGAATTCTAACGTTAAATGTGTAAACTTAGAAACCATCGTGCTAACCACTAAGCCATTCAGTATTTTTAGTTAGTTAGTTGTAAAAATTTTAGAACAGTGATTATCGAAAAAAAACAGATTAGTTGCTGAATTTTTTGATGTTAAGGGTAGTGACATAATCAAGGGTAAACTATATCAGGCATCGTCTTATCACTAGAACAAATTCACGATCTTCTGGTTATGCGAGTAGTTAAAAAGTTTGTATAACAACCCCTATGATACAATGATACTTTGACAATAAATTCAATAGATAAAATTGATCCAATGATAAATAAATTTATATTGAGATATATTTAGATTAATCTTATAAAAGATATCCTACATCTATCATATACGCAATAGAAACAAATATCCTGAAACTTGAAAAAGATCCAGTCAATTTCCAAAAATAAATGCTAATAGTCTCTCCTCTGGTTTTCCATAGGACTGCCTCCGGTCCCCATATAGCTTCGTTCAATCGGGCTGAAAGTTTCACTATTAATACATGACAGTATTTTCCAGAATTAAGACTAGTCGTTGTTGCTATTGACTTTCCTTCTTGGGTCCATAAGATCCTAAATGCCAAGACTCCGATTTTGGCACCGAACATTTACGTACATCTCTCATAAAAACAAAAGAAAGTGAGATTTTCGGAAAAACTTAAAATTATCTCTGAGATATAGTCTTAAGTATCTCCAAGAAAAATGTTTTCAGCTCGAGTAGATAAAGTTTGATGAGTGATCACAAGCAACTAGGATACTACGTTATCAATATAAAAGTTTTAAAGAAAAAAAAAATACAAATATCCAGTTTAAAATTTTATTTCTTCGAACATATATCGTCTGCTTTTCCGTGCTCTATTTGTAGTAAAAATTTCAGCTTGTTCAATTATACCGTCGTCTAGAACAAGCAACGGTGAAAACAAGAGAGAGAACCTTATAGGGTACCCTTTCCATAAATATACTAGAATAACAAATTCTGATATAAATTAGAAAATTAAAACAAAGAAATCATCATAAAATTTTTTTATACAACAAAAGTCTTTAATTATCAACATGTTTTGAATTATCTTAGCATTGTTTCATATAATCAATTTAAATCGTTCCCTATAAAAAAAACAAGGAGAGCAAACAAATCATGTCGCTCAATTAAGCAATTTTTTTTATTTCACTCAAAACAAATCAAATAGTAATTATTATTTTCTCTTCTATTATTTATTTAATTCATTCATTCATTTTGTATATTTTAACAGATTATCTACTAATTATAAATAACGTTAGTTACTAGATGAAACTATATATTAGTGACACTGTTATAATACTCAAGTTTACTATTAAGAAAATGAACACTACATTGCACATCAGTGAACAACATTAGTCTAATCTAATACTATATGGACGCAGCAGATCAGATTAAAGTTTTGAAAGTTCAATTTGATTTAATGACTAGCAGCTCTGACTCAAATTAATTGTTCAAAACATGCAAAGATTCTTTTATTCACTAAAAAAACATATTAAATTATAAGTCCATAATCATTCATTTGTATAGAATTATTTTATACAAATCAAAAAACATAATAAACATTACCAAGAATAATTTCAATCACTATCGATTAGGTAAGAAATCAATTATATTAACAATGAAAGTTGTGATTATTTTAACTGAAACATATTGATGTCTATTCATTGTTGTTTCCTTTTAATATTTTAATTAACATTTTTCGTTTTATTCTTTAAATAAGTTAACAAAATAAATTTAGAATAATTATAAGTCGTCGTGCGATAACGACAATCATTACTAGCATATATGAAAAATAAAAACCAATCATTTCTAATCACTTCATGACGTGTTGAAATAACTTAAATGATATTAATGTACGATGTGTTGATAGATAGCTATTCACATTCATTTATTACTTGTCATCATTGTTCGTTGAACTATATTCCATTATCAAGTTAATTATTGAGTAGAGTATAAACGTAGAGTAATCGATGATCTCGACTCGACTATTTTCAGAGACATTGATATAGAATAGATAAAATTGTTTTTTTTTTTTTCTAGTATAATGAATTTTGATCATATCCTTATCGTTTTTCTATCAATATCTCATTATAATATTCTCTTTGTTTATAATAGATATACGAAAATAGATAATGACTCGCTGTTTTATTTTTTTCGAGTAATTGGCGATTCTATAGTTCATTTTAATGTGAAATCAAATGAAAGGCATTTATTAAATGTGATAATGATACGTGCAAAATACTTCTCTCATGAGTCAGACACATATTCATATTTCATATAAGTACAAAGAAGTCGTTCTTTCTTTTCTCTCTATTCAATTGATTGGTATGTATAAATACATATCTCCACAACGGTGAAAGGTATATGTATATATATACGTAAGTTCAATTGGGTTAAACACAATAACGATATACAATATATTTTACAACATCATCGATAAATACTTTTTACTCACGTATTTGTCGATAAATTTTCAAGTATGCTCTACAATATATATGAAAATAATACTATTGTATTTATATATGTATATGTGTAAAAAATTTCTTTATTGAAGTAAATCTAAATTTGATGTTATATTTAATTAAAAAGTATTAATTTTTCTTTGACTGACTAAATAAATGACTTTTTTTGTTTTGTGTTGTGTGTTCGATGTATGTTTTCTTTGATATAGATAGGCAGACATATATCAACTTGTGACCTATTTTGTTAGTGTTATTCTCACCGATCAGCTCGTGATTTATTACTTGACAAGAGAGGTTCTTTTTTTTTTTTTTTGAGAAGTAAATGAACGTATATACATCGACATGCTATGTCGTCTCATGTTCATAATTTGATTTTATTTCAAATTCAATCGATGGATTTTGTGTTGTTTCCTTTTGTAAATAGGAGAAAGATTATTATTAATTTCTTTTTTTTATCCTTTATGATTGTTACATATAGTTCATTTTCTTTTCTATCATCTTATCCATTGACAATTGTATAATCAAAAAACCTTACAAATCATTTATAAACAAATATAAATTTTTAAAACAGGTAAAAGAACTTTATTATATATATATACCGATGATTATATTCAATAGAATAGAAAAAAAAATCTTTTTCTTTTTTGAAAATTTATTTGAATAATATTTTCTTTTTAGATTTTGCTTTGCTTATTTACAATGAAATAATGAATAGACAAACACTTCAACGATCTCAATCAGCAAAATATCGAGGTCCTTCTTCAATTACTAATAATTGTTTAAATACAAAAATCTCATCATCATTACCTGATGCATTTATTTCATCATTACGTCAATTATTTTCTATATTGGATAAAACAAATTGTGGTTATATACCTTATAATGTATTTAAACGTTATTTTGATTGTTCATCATTAACATCAGATTTTTTAAATCATCTTGAAATCGAATCAAATTCTAATAATCATTTAATAACATTTAATTCACTTATAAATGTTATTGAACGATCATTACCATTAAGAAATCATTTATCATCAATTCGAATTCCAAAAATTATACGTCCATTAAATCGTTCAACAAGTTTTTTAGTTGTTTCACCTATAGAAGAAAAAATTGAACGACAAATTCCAATTATTTATCGAAATTCTAATGAATCAGAAGAAATTAATTCTCATGTATCAAATCCGATATATTTTACAAAACAATTACAACGAAATAATGAAATTGATTTTTCTATGGTTTGAATAATAATAATAATAATTCATTTTGTTATAATTTAAAAAAAAAAAAACAAAAACTTTAGATACGATCTTTAAAACAATATGAAATTGAACATAATCTTCTTGTTGAAACATGTGATACACTTGATCGTGTTAAACTTTACTTAACTAATTGTCTTTTTGAAATGAAAGATAAACAAAAATCATATTGTCATTATTTAACAACAGCAGAAGTTTGTCTTGTATAAAGCAAATTTTCTTTTGTACGTGTTTTTTTTTTTTCTATTTTTCTTTAGACAGTAGGTATTGAATCAGAATCAATGTATAATCGAGATTTAGTTGCTGATTTATTTAAATTAGCAAATATAGTTATTCAACAAGTTAATTATGATGTGAAAGTAATTAATTTTCTTCAAAATTTTATTTAATTTTGTTTTTTTGTTTGTTTTTTTAAGAAGTCATCAGATCGTTCATCATCAAATTCAATACCATCATCATTTAATGGAATAAATAATCAATATGAAAAACAATTAAAAGCAAAAGATGATTATATTAAACAATTAGAAAGTGAAAAACGTATTTTACTTAATGAAATTATTGAAATGAAATATCAACCAGGAACAATTATACCAATAAAAATCTCCTAAAAACAAACATTGTTCTTTTCTTTTTTTCTATATTATAATAATTGTTTATTTTATGTAGTTTTGAGAACAAAATGCTTTTCACAAGTGTTCGAAGAATTTTGTTCTCAAACAGAAAGTCAAGCAAGTCGAATAGAAACTTTTTTCATAACTAAACCAAGACTTATTGTCAAAGTTTATTAATTATCGATAGAATAGAAAATGATTTTGTAAAGATAAACAATATAAAGTTTAGCAAATATTTGAAGAATTTTCTAATTTCTAAAAAAGCAAATATTTTAAACAAAATATGGTTCTGATCTCAGCCAGATCGAAACTGAAACTTCCATTAGAAACGATATCTTTTTATAGTCGTATAAACCTATCGTTGAATCCAAAGAAAAAAAAAACTTGAAATCAGATTAATTTTTGGTTTTTTCGTGTTGAAATATCAGTATCATATATGTTTTTAATAAATATGGCTAGGATGGTTCTAGCGCCGAAGGAACTAAGATCACATCGATTGCAACTGCTTATCTCTAGAACCAACTCATATACATACTAAAACAAAAATGAATTTTCAATCCAATCAAACCCATTTGCAAAATAAAAAAGTAGCTACGAAGTATTATTTCTTATCAAATTTATAATTGAAATTTCTCTTGTTTTTTTGTTTTAGATTTCCAATATTGTTTTTTTTCACACAGACTTTATTCATTTTCAAGTCAATGATCCGACTTCTGAATCTGTAAGTTTCTGTAGGAAAGATACCGTTTCCGAGTGGAAATCTACAAAAAATGATAAAAACTCGGAAGGAGACCAGTGATTGTCAAATTTTTCTAATCTCGAGCAGAATCAGTCATCAAATCTAATTACCGGATTCCTCGAGTTTGTTGGTTTGTATTTCTTGAGCTGACTTCGTTCTTTTTGGACATGAAAAATTAGAAATTTCAATTGAATCAAACTCGTCAATTTTATCCTCCCAAATTCCTTTTTTTTCGTATTATTGAAGTAAAACTCAAAAAGTCATGAGTTCTTTTTTTTGTTGATTTTTCAAGTCCATCGATGATCTTGCCATGAATGTACTAACAGACACAAAAAACAGCTCATTTTGTCCTTATTATTTTTATTTCTAACATACATATGATAGAAAAGATTAATCCAGATGAGTATAACATAGTCAGATCTATATGTTAGTTTTCTATATTGTTCTTTTTTTTCTCTGCAGGGCAAATTTTTTATAACAGCATGCAAATAATTATATATTTCTCTTTGTTTTGTTTGATCAATTTGTTTTCTATGATACTCTATTATTTCGAACAAAGTATTAATCGATGATTTGTCAAAAGAAACGAAGTACCTATTTGTACTTTATTTGAAATTTTTATTAGAAGCCTTGGATTGGACTGATTTTTATAAATTGCAATATACAGAACACAATGACTCATATCGAGTTCTTTTAATACATACATTTAAAATATTTTTCAACAGAGAATTTTTTTTTTTTCTCAATTTTGATAGAAATCAATTAAATTTATAAATTTTTCAAAAGGGGTCGCTAATAATATAATCAATTATAAAAAAGAATTCTGTCTCGTCTGTACCGAGAAAAGAAAAGAAATAATGTAGTTCCCATCGATCTTTATAAATATCTCGTCCGTGCTGTATATCCGTCTCTTTTTTTCTTTCTTATATTACAGATTCCACAGTTGTTCTGCATCTAGAAGTAAACATGACTGATGTTAAAATTGGTATCAATGGTTTTGGTCGTATTGGTCGTCTTGTTTTTCGATGTGCACTTGAAAAAGGCATAAAAATTCTCGGAGTTAATGGTTAGAATATATAGTTTTTTTTTTTTATTTCTAATTGAAATATATGTTTTTTTTATAGACCCATTCATTCCTGCTGAATATATGGTTTATATGTTTAAATATGATTCAACACATGGTCGATTTAAAGGTGATGTTTCAACAAAAGGAGGAAAACTTATTGTTGATGGACATGAAGTTGCCGTTTTTACTGAGTAAAGATATTTTTATTTTAAAAATCAATTATATAAGTTTGGTTTTGTTTTTAGAAAGGATCCATCAAAAATTCCATGGGGTCAACTTGGTATGTATTAGTTTTTTTTTTTTAGACTTTGAACTTTTAATGAGGAATTTAAAATTTTATTTTATTTTTTTTTTTAAATGAAAGGTGTTGAATATGTTGTGGAATCTACTGGTGTATTTACAACAGTTGACAAATGTCAACCACATTTACAAGCTGGTGCAAAAAAAGTTGTTATTACAGCACCATCAGCCGATGCACCAATGTTTGTTATGGGTGTTAATGAAGAAAAATATACTGGTCAAGAAACAGTTGTTTCAAATGCATCTTGTACAACAAATTGTTTAGCACCACTTGCTAAAGTTGTTCATGAAAAATTTGGTATTGTTGAAGCTTTAATGACAACTGTACATTCATATACAGCTACACAAAAAACTGTTGATGGTCCATCAAATAAAGTATGTAATATTAATCAAAAAAAAAAATTTCTTATTTTTTTGAAATTTTTCATTTTATATAGGATTGGCGAGGTGGACGTGGAGCTGCTCAAAATATTATTCCATCATCAACTGGAGCTGCTAAAGCTGTATGTTTGAAAGTTTTGAAAACAAAAAAAAAAAAATATATAAACATACATCTTTATATAAATAGGTTGGAAAAGTTATTCCTGATTTGAATGGAAAATTGACAGGCATGGCTTTTCGTGTTCCAACACCTAATGTTTCAGTTGTTGATCTTACTGCTCGATTAAACAAAGGCGTAAGTGATTCATTAGGTTTTTTTGTTTTTTTGATTGATCCTATTTTATATAGGCTAAATATGCTGAAATTTGTGCTGCAATTAAAGAAGCTGCAAATGGTCCAATGAAAGGTATCTTGGCTTATACAGAGGATGAAGTTGTTTCAACTGATTTCATTGGTGATACTAATTCATCAATCTTTGATGCTAAAGCAGGCATTTCACTTAATGATAATTTTGTAAAACTTGTTTCATGGTATGTTTTTATTTAATAATTATCATATATTTTATTTATTTTTTTTAAAGGTATGATAATGAATATGGTTATTCACATCGTGTTGTCGATCTTATTCAATTTATGGCAAAAAAAGATCATGGACATTGAGTTCATGAAAAACAAATTTATCATGAAGCGTTTAACCTGAATAGTCTCTATTATTTAGTCTGTTTAGTGAACCTTTAAAGTCTAGCATAGTTTCTCTGCAATATTGAATAATTCTAGTTCATGTGTTTCATCATTTAGTCATCTATGAAGAAACAAATAAAGAAAAAAAGAGTCATAAATATCTTCTTTTGTTTTTATTAACCAAATAAATTTAGATGTATATTGTCAATGAAATGTGTATGTCAAATGAAGAATATCTTGCCAAAAAAAATATTTGGTTTGCTCAATAAGATTCATAGAAATTCAAAAGGAAACAATATGGTTATTCAATTAAATAATTAATCAATTTTTTATAGAGAACAATCGAGCTTATTTAATTATTGTCTATCATTAATTGCCAATGAGAAAAAAAACTAAAAAGTTTTGTTACGTTCAAATCGAAGAGATAAATTGATAGACTACATGAATATTACAATGAGACATGTTTTCTTTATTTTTCTATACTTGACTTATTAATTGAATTCGAATAATATAGGTGTTACACTATTAATTCAAACACTCGCTTTTCTGTTTTGTTAATCAAATTATTAATATAGAACACACTATCAATATTCGAGCTTTATGAAAGAATGAATCTGTATTATTTTCATTACGACTAAAATATTTTCATATTGTGTAAATCATTTTCTTTGGTCGAATAAAATCCAACTAGTAGATCGTTTTGTTGATATAAATACAAATCAATGACATGTAATCGTGTATCTTTCAACGTGTATTTGTAACGATATAATTCATGTGTAGTGATGAAAGAGCATGTTACCTATTTCATCAAATCACTGTCAAAGGCTTTGCTGAAACAGAGGATGTCACCATTAAATATATTTTCGTAAAGAAATATCTATTCTTTTTTCAAAGAAAAGTGTTTCAAGAATTTATAATTTATTAAATAGACGTTCGAAAGACTTTAGCAGATATCGATCATTTGTCTTTTTCTTCTCAAGAACTATTTCTAGCTGAAATGAGAAAGAAATGAATACTATACATTAAATGTTGTTGTCCTCGGTTCTCTTTATAACACTGTTTGAATTCAATTCAATGTTTTTTCTACCGTACCTCCCTTAATACAAATGGTTTTATGTAGAATCAACCATTTTTCTATCAATCGGTCGTATCTTCCACTTCTGTTAAAGAATCATAAAGGTAACAAAATATATATGAAATAATAATAATCAGAGCTTTCAAAATAAATAAATCTAATATCTTTTCTACTGAGACAGCATTATGTTTGCATGCTATTTCTCAGAAAAATCAATTCAATAGTCAAAACTTATCAGATTCCTGCAAAATCCTGTATGAATATTGCAGTAAAATAGTCTGTTGAAATTTAATAGAATCCTACCATCAGTATTTTATTCGATTCTAGTATTCTAATGCAACCGTTTCATGCAGCAGAATATCATTGAAAGGTAATAGGACACCATGAACATTGATCACAACTAAAAAAAAACATAGACGCTTATACACTCACACAACTAGCTTAGACCAAATAGCATAGAGTCAAATATTATTAACTATTACTACAGGTTTTTGTTGAATCTTCATTCCTTCGGTTTCTTACTGATTCTATCAATAGTATTGCTATTAGAGACTTAACAATTGTTCAATCCTATAGATTACAATTATATAGCGCTCAGATTTTTCAAACGAAATTCTTCGTCAGAAAATATCAACTTGAAAGTTTTAAGAAGCTACTTAGAGACTCAAATTCATTGATCCTAAAGATTTTTCATCAGAATTCATTAAAAAAAACCGTTATTTTCGCAAAATAGGTTCTATCTATTGAGCCTTATGAGTGCTTGTTTATCTCTACATCAACGCATTCTTTGTAACAACTAAATATTTTCGATGTACTTTTTTTTTATCTCTGGAACATTGAGTCGTGGAATGACTGATGAAAGGTTTTGAGAAAATTTTATTATTTTTTTCAAAGCATGCATTGAAACAAACAGGAGAATGGTCTGAACGGTTTTTAAAAAGAACGACACATTGTAAGACATGTGTATCTCAGAATTATGATAATAGACCATAATGAATGGTTGTAAGCACCAATGAAACTAAACATTAAATTTGTTGTTTAAAAAGTAGTATAGTCGATGATATGTGACGTTGAATCGTTCTTGGCAAATTTCAGATCGAGACTTTTGATAACATACTGACTAAATTTTTATTTCTTTTGGTTTTGATATGCATACTAGTGTTATGGAAACGAAGACGAAATAGTCAACAAAGCTTTTCAAGGAAACAAATTGATCAGAATCGATATAAACTAAAGAAAATAGATGAAGCACTCAAGAATAACTTCCAAAACATAAGAATCATTTATTTTTCTTTCCCTATCAGTAACAGGCAAAACATTAGATTCGTTTTATCAAGCCTGATCATTATTAAGTTGAACTTTTATGCAGAATTCATGAATGCTCTTATTTGAAATCTATTTTGACTTAGCAAGCTTCGAGTAAAACAAAACGTAAAGATCTCTAAGCTTATACCTCTTGAATATAGGTTTTTATCGATGTTTATATTTCTTTGAATTTAATGTGCTCTATAGCTGATATATAAAGTGCAAATTTCTTATACTATTAAGTTTTGTTGAGTTATATTCTAACCAAAAACAAATGAAAAATTTTCGAAATTTAATAGCTCAACAATTTCAAATTTTGACACTCCTGTTCATAAAAAAGCTTTCGAAAAGTATTTTTCAATGTCGATGTAGAAGCCATTTGTGAAAATGACTACTCTGCATAACTAAAAGAAAACACAAGTAAGTATCGTGTTTTTTTAATACAAACAGAAATTTGAATTAGTTTTTGCATAAAAGAAAATTATTTGGTAATTTAACGCCTAATTAAAAACTCATGTTGTCGAGGACATACATCCATGTATAAATATAGATGCGTTCATCTTTGTATATCTCATTCAATGACGCAAATATGATATCCTCATATGCTGACTCAGTAAGCAATCTGGTAATGCCAAAAACAAATCGAATACTATGGAAACTCGCAAAAAAAAACATTTAAAAAGTGAGAAACTTAAATGAATTTTTTAGAAACTAACAAGAATGGCTTCGAAATTCAAGTCCCAATATTCCTATGAAAGTAAAATATCGATTCTTGCTATACATTCATCAGCATTCTAATGCTACGATCCTTATTAAATCGAAATATTGAATTCTACTTTTGAATTCTTTATTAACTTCATCACTTAGATTTCCATCAGTTTTTATTGATTGGTCAAATTCATCTACCCGCGTTGTTCAATGTCTGCATGCTTATAGTAATCAATATTAGAACCACGTTTGAGAGCACACTAACAAGGTGCATTCGTATTCTTTACACTTATGTGCGTCTACATGTCTTCATTCTCTTTCTTGTACGACGGATTAGCCATTTCATCGTTTTGCACACATCTGCATTATTCCTTTTCTTCATCCATGAGAATCATAGAAATTCTTACATTCTTTCTTGTCCCACGGTTTTTATTGATTGTACGATTGAAGAATAGACGTATAGTGTCATCTTCTCAAGTTGATATTGACTTAAGGTCAAGTAAGAGAGATGCAATCAAATTATTTTCGTTTTTATCTGTGCCTACTTCTAGAATCTGTTGTGTTTGAGTCCCAAAGTTTTGGATCTGACGGAATCTATTGGTCTGAGAAATGAGTAAGATGCACTAGTAGCTGAATATAAAAAGTCGAAAAAAGTATGTTGTATTTTCGGAGCAACTATCCAATGCCGATAGGAAAATTTCATTGAAGTTATCAAAGTGTATAGTCCGACTGGGTTCAAGTTAGGGTAAGAAAATTTTTGGATCCTACAGGCTCCACCTGCTTCTCTCTCTCTTCTCTTTGTCTTGTTTTTTGTTTACATGTATAGATAGATTTCATAATGGAGTTCATTTCAACAAGATAAAAACTCCGAAAGTTGGTAATTTATTAAGCAGAGGATACGAAGTAAAGATGAACAAACTCTGCTGAAATTCTAAGTTTATCTATCGAACTTATTCAAATATGACCGAAAACAATCAATCTAATATGATATTATGAAATGAAGAATTGTCTGATGAAAATAATCTCATTTACAGATGAACTATATTGAATAATCATTAAGAGAAATGACTTCATATAGAAAACATTTAAAAATATGTTTTGAATATTGACCATTCATATGAATCATTGTCCAATGATAATGCATTCACAATAATAAAAAAAAATGCAGTAAGTATTCGTTTTTGCTAATACAGTAAATTTTGTGTTTGCTCTTTATTGTAGTTACTTCTAAAGAAAAACAAATTATTCAAGAGTTTTTGTTTTCATTCAACGAGTAACTATTTGTTTATTTCTGTATTTTTAAAACCATCAATGATTTACAACTGTCAATAGAAGTAAGAAAAATCGTTTGTTGTTTGTATTATATTCTCTCGCTGTACGTAGTTGAAAGAATAAAAAAGAGAAAAAGCAAACCCTCGAGAGAATCACAGTGTCGAAAAAAAAAATACAATTAAATTAATTTATATATATATACAAAGAATAAACAAAGAAGCAAATCTATCCAAGCTAAACATCTGATCAACAAAAAAAACTAACTAAAAATGCGGGTAGTAGTCATTCTTTATAGACTATTTGAGCTGGTCAAAATGCTATACGATTTATTTTGTCTACAAAAAAAACAAAACGTCTAGGTAACAAAAGTATTACACAACTGCAACTGAAAAATTGTTGTCTTCCGACTATTATAAGTCTTGTGTAGGCTGTCGCAGAAAAATAAGCGGTACAATTTTCAATTACTACTTATGATTTCTTTCGAGATGTATAAAGTAAAGATGAAAAAACAAGTAAAATATTATGCCAATTCTGTCGAATTTATTGTAAATAATTATTTCATTATGAAATAGTTATTTTCAAGATTAAACTCACTGAACTTTTAAAACATGATAAAATATCAATCGAAATATTATAGTATGCTTTATTACTTTTATATTTTGTAGAAAAGAAAACACAATGCGTATGTCAATGCGTCGTCCGACAATTATCTCTCCAACTATACACATACGATCTTATAGTTTTGGTCCATTTTTAGCTTTGATTTTAACCGGTTGCTTTCTATCTTTCGTCGCAGGTTACATCAATACTATATGTATTGTTAGTCTGTTACAATCATCAATAACTGGTTTCACAGGTACTACATCAAAAATGGTTATTGAGTTGGCACAACGCGATTTTATCAAAACGTTACACTACTCATTGATGGTAATTTCGTTCGTATTAGGAAGTTTTACTTCTGGGGCGTTAGTAGGAGGCTCATCATTTCGGATTCAACGATCATATGGTGTGGTACTAATTGTAGAATCGTTTGCACTTGCTTTTGCGTTTTTACTTGAAGTAAGTAAAGAAGAAACTTTTAAACTCTTGCAAAGATCTATCATATAAGTCTTTAGCAATTGAAATACTGTTATTTTTTTTTTAATATTTTTAATCAAACATAATTGATTCCGAATACCTCTAAGAATTTTATTTAAATGATGAAAGAAACAACATATATTTTAAGAAAAAAAAAATGTATTGCACAAAATCCTAAAATGATTTTTTTTTCGTCAAGATATTCAGGAGAAACTTTTTTAGGTTTTGTTCGTTACGTTTTGTAAAACGCGATCTAAAAGAAGTGTTGAAGTAAAGACACCTTAGCAACAGTCTATGATAGACGTAACAGAAGTTGTTGATGTATGATCAAAGACCACATATGAATAACGACTCGTTATAATATATGCGAAATTGCTCAATTGCATTTCTGCAGAACCAAGTTATAGGATGATCAAGAAATGTATCCAAAACTAGATAGAATATAGCCACTTATTTGTGATTAGCAATATGAGCTACAACGTATCTTACATTTTAATTCCACAGAAATTACACTAATAGCATTTCTATTTAAAGTTTCGAAAATTTTAGTTTATTTTTTTCTTCAATAGAGATCTAGACAAAAGTCATATTTGATATAGATCTATAGTCGTGATATCATTTCACTAACTTTTAAATCGACAGAGTTTTGAAAATAATGTTTTCAATAAATATTTTATTTATAGGAAACTGCATTGAAACTCAAAGGAACTTCTATACCTTTGCTATTGAGTACATATTTAGTATCTCTTGCATGTGGCCTTCAAAATGGTATGTGTACAACGTTTTCTGGTGCCGTTATTCGTACAACACATATGACAGGCGTTCTCACAGATATTGGTCTTGTTTTGGGACAAGCACTTTTTTGTTCACGAACTCGTAAACATCTCTGGAAATTAAAAGTTTTAATTCCTTTATATGGAGCCTTTTGCTTGGGTGGTGTGAGCGGATGGTTTGCATATAAACTATTACTTTTCAAAGCAATACTCCTATTATCTGCAATTATTGGAACTCTAGGTATTGCACATGTCTGCTATTGCAAAATATATCTTATGCATAAAAAGAAACAAATTAATTTGAAACACTGGAAAAGAAATAGAAAGAATAAAATACCTCCTCCAGAGATAGTGATTCATGAGAATCCGAATAATCTAATCCATACACAAGAAAATGGTGTCATCCAAGAATCCAATGAAGAACAACAAGATGAGATAGAAGATACAACAGCAAATCAAACGAGTCTCAATAAAAAAGTTGTAACTATTGGTGATACAACAGTTGACATTATAACACCATAACAATGTTTCTGAATTAATTTAACTCATAATCGAGCAGCAAACTTCGATTTATTTAAAACAAATGTTTTTATTTTTATTTTACTTGATTCTTGTATATGTCGTCTATTGAACAAAGTCTTGTTTCAGTAAAAAAAAAAATAAAGTGAGCTATTGAGTTATAGAGAAACATTTTTAGCAGTAATCCAATGCATATTTTATGATTAAATAACAGATGGTACAGATTAAACGAGATACTTTCAGTTTCTTTTTTGGGGAGGAGAAAGCAACTCAGATATACTTTCAAAAAATCATTTGTTGAATAAATTTTCGCTGTACCCAACTATTCTATTCGTTTTTCAAGTATACTGTGTTTTTATGTTAGATCAAAATTTAAAATGTTCATATTTAGTCAATTGTCTAACATCAACGGTTAAAATAACAGAAAAACCATGCAAATTATTTGTAACAACAGTTTAATGAAATGGTAAGCATGCTACAAAATTCAGCATCTTTTGATGTATGTTTCAGAACTTTAGAAGAAATATGTGCAAACATAATCATAAAGTCAAAACTAGAAAAAAGTTTTTTTTCTGACAGATGATCATGTGTTTCTTGTTTTTTTTTTAATTCTATACAATCTTATTGTTTGTAGTTTTCAACTTATCAGTCACAAAATTTTATTATTCTTAACTAAATCGCCGCAAAAGAAGGATTCAATAAATCTGAATTTTTAAATAATATGATATATATTTCGTTTAGTAATATATAAGCAGTATCTCCATTTATTTGAGTTAAGACAAAACTACAAGATAATAAATCTTACATGTGATAACTATCGAGAAACTGCTACCCATATATCAATTGGTATAATGGTCTTTATACGACAGTATTTTTTGAAAATGTTGTATCATACTTTATTCCATCAAAACAAATGAATGGTTTAAAAAACTGTTAAAAATGACAGAATCGAATTGTTTTCAATACATTATAATAATGGTGATACATCTGAATCGTCTGTACTAGCCAGAGAGCTCCAATATTTGCTCCAGTTATAAGATAAATTTTGATTATAGATGACACTTCGAAAATTTTTATTAATTTAAAATATATTTTTATCGTTTAATTTGAACTCTTTCTAATAAATATTTCGAATTTGGATAAAAAAACACTATCTACAATTGTTTATAGCTGAAACCGAAAGTCGTAAGCAATACTGATGTTTCTTATTATTATCGTGATATACTGGTGGTGGGGCAAACGAACATGCAATATGGACTATCCTGAGTGTAATAGATTTTTATTGAAAAATGTTCTTGCAATATTATACGTTATGTAAATTCCATTGTCTCTTCTTTTGAAGGAGATCATCACGAGTTTTGATATTTCTAAAACTTTTTGTTCACAAAAATGACGACATTCTATTGAACGGACATCAAAATAGTTGTATAATGTTGAGGTACTTTCATTTTGCAATATTGCCAGAGCGTGGTAAAATTGGTGACTTTTTATAATGTCCTTTATTCTTATGAAAATATACCGACAATGCATAAGAAACATCTCTATTTGATAATTTTTGTAATTCTTCAGTGCAAATATTTAATAAAGAGAGAATCTTTTTTTGCATCAGAATTTATTGTCTTTCGTGAATCATTTTCAACAGGGCATAGTCACAAGTTGATTATAGATATAAATATAATTCTTATCTATCATCGAAAGTCAAGTCTTTTTTTTTTTATCGAGATATTTTATAAAATTAAAGCAGTTGTCCTTTTTGTTATCATTTTGTTCTATTACATATAAGCAATGCTTAACTTTTATACTATTCTTTTTTCTGTCGCAGTAATATTTATATTTGAAATAAAATTCTGCAATGCAAAAGTGTCATGTACAAATTGCCAATCAATTTCTTTTAATCTAACGACGGATAAAGATTTAAATACTGATGGATGTCCACTGGAAGCAGATGAAGTATGTTCACTTAGTTTACGTATTGATTATACAAATAGCAATAATTCCTTTGCTCTTATTGGTGGTTCTCCAGAAGCAGTACTAGTTTTGACTAATGGAGAACCTCAAGTAAATGAAATAACATTCATTTGGTTTAATGAATTACGTGTTCAACGTATGGCAAGTATATTATGTTTTTCTGTAGCAAGTTGTGGTTTAGATCTAATCAAACAAATATATAGAGAACAATGTTAGTTAATTTCAAAAATAAATTTGAATGAAATGCATTTTTTTTTATTTCTTTAGTTCGGCCCTTTGACTATAAAACAATTCGAAATACATTGATCGATCAATTATATTCAGCATCAACATCCAGTTCGAGTTTAACATGTGCAGATCCATCAGGTTCATCAATTGCATGCTCAGATGGTTTTTGTCGATCAGTTTTCACTGGAAATGGAATAATGGAATATTCAACTTGTGTTAAAAAAGGATTAGTTTCCAATCCATATGGTATAATAGTAACAAAAGCAACAGTTGCTGATTTGATTGAAGAACAAATATCTATTATATTTACCTGTAATAAACCGATGTGTAATTCAAAAGAAAATGTGAAACAAGTTCTTCAACAATTAATTTCAGCTAAACTTATTCCAGAATCTATGATAACAACAACAATGTCGAATATAGGAATTAAACTTCTCAATAATAAGCAAACATTGTTTGTTTTTTTTCTATTTTTATTTTCAATATTTAAATTTTTAAATTGATATTAAAAATAAACCAGCTTTCATATGATTGTTTTTACAATAATTTTCAACTATATATTTTACCAATGCAATAAAATATCAATAATTAACAAACTGAGTTATACTTTCAAGTTTCTAACACTATAAAAAAAATCTAAACTATTATACAAAAATCTTAATAGAAACATCGAAACAAAAATATCGAGATGATCAAATTGTTCATTGTAATAAAAGCATCTATTGCGTGTTGTTTAATTCACATTGTAAAAGACAAACAACGTGATAAACTATTAGTTCGATGTGTCATGTAACCAGAGATGGATGGACTTACAAGACTTACGAGGATATTTCTCGAGATATCAAATCAGTTTTTGATCGAAACAACGTTTCTTTGATAAGTACTAGTTAGTAATCAAAAAATCTAGAATGATCTAGTTTTCTAACAAAAAAGCTGTGATCATGTGAAAAATTGACTTTCGACTTTTGACTTCAGACTTTGCATGCGTAAAGTTCTCTATGAGATTAGTTCATTGGATAAAGTTTACTTTTTCTAGTCTTTCCTTTTGTAAAAATGTAAATATATAAACAAAAATTTACTTTTACGCATAAGTGAGATTTCAAATATTGAGTGTGTCACAATAGGAAATACAACAAAAGTTATAACTTGTTCAATGAATCAACCTTATTGAAAACTTTGTTTTTTTTTCAAAATTTGAAGTTGAAACTCAAAAATCAATTTTTTATGTGTTCTGGAAGTGATCACAGCTTTGTATTGAGAAATCCAGTAAATTTTCAACAACTCAAGAACGAAGGCCTGAAAAATTAAACGATTCTAGAGTTTTCTATTAATCACTAGTACTCATTAAATGAACATCGTTTCGGTCGAAAAGCGATTTGATATCTAAAAAGGTTCCTTCATTAGTCTCATTTATAAATATATGAACTTTCCATTAAAAAAAATTGATGTTAGGTACAGTTATGAGTCAACCTAGAACAGGACTTTAAAGTGATTGAGTATTTCTAGAAAAATTGTTTTTTTTTTTATTTACTCTACTTGATTTGTTTGAGAATAAGTTCTATAGATCAAAGAGTTGTCATAAAAAAATAAAGAAAAAAAATACAGTTCTGTTATTGATATATTTTAAAAAATATTCGATAGTTTTCGCCATACTCGTTCACAAAACTTACCTCTGATCAGAATAAATGATTGTAAATTATTTTCAATTTCTTAAGGTTGTAATACAATGTTTTTGTCTCGACTAGCTTGAATTAATATTTTTTCTACTGTGAAGTTGTCTTAAGTTTACTAAGATATGTTAGAACAAAACTATAATCTTTCTGAAGGGTAACAAATCTCATTTGTTCGTAGTTTTTGAAATCTTCATATTAGAATATGTTGCAAACTGTAAATATCTTATTTCTAACAAATATTTATTAAATGACACAAAAGAAAAACGTAGACAGATACATCACAAGATACTTTTGCAGTTATTTATTATCATTGTCATCATGGATTACTTCAATTCTTTTCCAGTTTAGACACATCGTGTGATTTTATTAATGTAGTGTGCACAATAATCCGAGTCTCGATGAAGGTGAGAGTGTCCGTAAACAGCGGGTATACGTCTAATAAATTTCTTTTTCACACACATTTTTAACAGATAGAAAAACTTGTTCAAAAGTTTTATTTAATAAATTGCAAATTATTAATTGTATCTGCATCGAATGGTATCCATCGTTTGGTACTCTATTTCAACTAATATCTATATATCAGAAGATAGTTAATATTCTAAGAATGATCTCTATCTATACTTTGTTTTATCTATTAATAATATAGAATGATGTGTTCTTCTTTCACATAATGATATCTATATATTTCTTTCGGTTAACAAAATTTAATGGTATGATTTGATGTTCGGCACATTTTGAAAAATCATGGAAGCGATAAATAAGATTCTTGAGGTGAAAAATTTTGCCGTGGAACTTTAAGCAAACTATTAACTAATACATCAAGTTCAATTCGATTTTTGAAGGTTATTCATTAATATTGAAAAACGTAGAGAAATCGTATGTTTCATGGCCAAGAGACTCAATACAATCAGGTACCTTATGTATAATGATACATTCTAAATCAATGCTTTGAAAATGATATAAAATTTGCTGGAATAAATTCTGATTAAAGATCATAGTTTTAAACAATAAACAAAAAAAGTTCTCTTCCACTGTCGATGAACTTTTGATTGTTTTGAAATAAAGAAAAAATTCTGTTTTATAATTTTATTTAATTTATATACCGAATAAAGCATTTACTACAAGCATCAGTTCATTATGATAATATTTTAACTTTTATATGCTCTACAATAATGACATGAACATTTTTTCCAACATAAAATTATTTTAAGTTGATTTGTTTTTATTGTTGAAATATAAATAAATGGATTGATAATCATAGATGTTTTTGCAATAAATGCACTTATTGTTATTAAATATGATTGATCAGTTATAAAATTTACATGAAATAAATAAAATAAAGCAACACATGCATATGGTGTCCAACTAAGTAAATATTCACTGACTAAAAATATGGTAGCTAAAGCAAAATGTCGATCAGCTTTTAGTCGACGTAAATGTATAGCATAACGGATTTGAACAGGATCTACCGTAGGAGAAAATCTTACATGATTACCAACAGTTATAAACTTAGATAATTTTACTGTTTCAAATTTATTTGTATGTGAAGAAGTACTATCACTTGATGATATAAATCGTGTTAATGAATGTTTTTTTACCAATACATTATTTGTTCTTGATAATTGAATTAATGATTGTTCATTCATTTTTAATGCTCTACGAAGAAGTTGACGAATAACACAATAAACATACATATTAACAATAGATAAAACAATAAATGGAATAAAATAAACAAATGAAAATGCTAATATTAAATATAAACGAGAATTAAATGAACGATCAAACCAATTTAATCCACAATGAAAACCAAGTCCTTCAGGTGTATATTTATTCCATTTAAATAATGGTGGTACAGCAAAAATAAGAGCAAATAACCAACAAATAATAACGGATATATATGAATGTTGTTGAAAATATTTTTTTGTTGTATTTGTAGGAAGAACTGTACCATAACGAATTATTGAAATCATCATTAACATAAACATATGAACACATCCATTTAAATAAGATACAAAACCTTCTAATTGACAATAAAATAATGAACATAAACGAGTACATGTAAAATTTTGTAAAATAACTGCTGGTATTATTACAATTATAACTAATATTGATGAAAATATCATTGATAATATTAATAAATAATGATGTGAACGAGTTTGTCGATGATGATATGACCAAAAAAGAAAACGAATATTAAATAAAATTGAAAATAAAGATACAAATATTATAATTAATCCAATTATACGAGATAGATTGCATTCGAAATTATTAATTGATTGAAATAATTCACCAACACATAATGTTACATTCGAATTCATTATTTAGAATAAAGAAAAATATTTATTTATTATCTATTAATAAAAAGAAATAATTCTATTAAAAAATATGAATATATATTAGAAATAACAACGAGACTTCTTACTTTGATTATATAATTCACAGTAAAATATATACTGAGCTATTATTATTGTTCGATATGTACTTAATACTAGTCAATTATAATTATAATGAATGTCCTATAGTTTGCTCTTAAGAAAGAGTCAAAAGAATGTTTCAAAACAGAGCACACTAAAGCATCATTATTACGCACGCGCTCGCGTTTGACTGATGTTAAACACTTAGAACGTTAAAGTAATGAATATCATTATAATCCGATCTTTTAGTACAAAAATTTTACTATAGTAAACATTAAAATTAATAATTGTTTTACTATTTTTGTTTAGTAATATAACATTTATTCGTATTCATTCTACTATTTATTTTGAAAAACAAAAAATATAAAAAAAAAAAACTTTTTATTCAAAATATCATTCTCAAAGGTAGATTTATTGAACAAGAATTACACTATGAACGCTATAAGGTATATTCAAAATAACCTTTTTCGTTAATTTAATTATCCAGGAGAAAATGAAAAGTTCAAAACATATTTTTTAGAGAAGTTATTCATTTATAAACAACATAATCGTACCTACTTTATCGTTAATCATTATTTAATGAACGATTTTTCTTTTTGCTTTGAATAACTTTATTTTCAACGTTTAAAAAAAACTCAGATGGAAGGCATATTTTTTCTATTGTTTCGAGGGTCAAAATTAAATAGATTTTTATTTACATAATTATACATCGGTCAAGTGATAAAATATAAATTGTTCTTTCTCTCATTATATAAGTTTTCGTGATTATTAAAAACCCAAAGAAGTGTTGAGTATGCCTTAGTTTCATTATAACTCTGAAGTATTAGCCTAATTAATATAATAACATGAAATGTATTCGCACCGACAAATAATCATATCGGAATATATGATTAATTCAATCATATCATTATTAGATGTTTTTAATATGTCATCTAACATTTCTAATATAAAATCATAAAAATATTAGCTTTACATTTTATGCACTTGTCAAAATCGAGAAGATTTTTAATCATTTTTTTTATACTTTGAAGTCTTATTAAAAAAAATAAGAATACTCAAATACAGAGAAAAAAAATGTAAAAGCATTTTCAGTGCTTGTTTTTTCTGCATCGAATTATTAATAAATACCTAGGCCGATCAATATATTAAATTATTTTCAAACGGATGTTATATCTGATAAAGAAGAATTATTATAGAGTAAACTATACTTTCAAATATAAGATAGAACTCAATGAGTAGAGCTCCTGATAGCCAGAAAGACAATAGTATATAACAAGCATTAACCCTAACAATGAATACAGAAGCTTAAGTACAGAAAATTCGAACATGAGGAAAGTTTAGCATTTAAAAAAATAATTAACATAAATATGAAATCTACTGAAAAATTAATGAATAACTATTGTAGTTTAGACATAATTTTTGTTTTTCTATACCATGTGTTGATATAATTGCTATGTTAAAAAAATTTAAAATATATGACAAGAAAAAGGTTCTGTTGACGTATTTATAACAATGAGTAATTGTTTTATTTCTGTTCACTAAGATTACTAATAATTAGAAGGAATTTCAACCTGTTATACTTTCTTATTCAAATATTAATAATTGATCTTATTAATATTTAAATTTCAGAGACTTGACTTCATCAAATAAACATCTAATTAGATTTAATTCAGTCGAATTGAATCAATTCGAACTTGAATAAAAATTTTTTTATTATACTCTTTTAATAGATTTCATATTTATCTAGATTTTTTTAACGTACTAAATATTCTCATGCTCATTGTTTTCTAATTTTTAACGAAATAGCAATGCAAAAATTTTTCCTATAACATTAAGAATGTTTCTTCTCTTTCATGACCCAAATGTTTTTTTGTTTTTATTTTTGATTTCTTTGTGACTATTATACAATCTGAGGTAGTATTTTATCTACTGAATATAACTTGAGATTCTCTAAAATTATCTTTAAACATTAAAAAATTCGAGAAACCACATTGGTTCGCATTTTTTTTTTGAACAAGTTTTCCATGAAAAAGAAGTGAAGAAATATCTCCATTTCTCCGATCTAGTATGTCGATCGAGCTCAATAGTTTTTCATATATACTATACATTGTTTTGTATGGGTATTGTGTATTACAAAAAATATTGTTTTGCTGATCTTTAACAGTTCTTACAAACAAAAAAAGATCTATTTATAAAAAGACATGGATTTTTTAGGATACCTTCTATATGTTGGCTTTTTATTTAAAGAATAAAAATTCCGATTCAAACGGTGTCTAGTGCTTACAGAAAATTTTTCAGCGTGATCGAGCATAAAATCTAAGAGAAACAAGGATGAAAATAGAAACCATTATGATTCTTGTGTTTGATAGAAGATGGCATCCAAGAACTTTGAATCTATGGGAACTTTTGTTTTACTCAGCAAGATTTATGTGACCGGAAATTTTTTTCTGATGAATCATTCGTCACAAGCTGAGAAAATGAAAGAAAAATATTCTTGAATACAAAACTTAATAAACTCTACGCAATAACACAAATTATTGAATGATATGTATGAATTTTCAAAAGAAAAAAAAGTCAAACCTTTAAATTTATCAATAGGTTATTCGTTAAATTTAAACAATAGATTAGTTTATAATAAATGAGTACTAGTACTTTTATTGATCGAAAAAAAAAAAAGAAAATATTTATTCAGAATGAAGATAATAAGTTTATATACACAATAAATATAGAAATTACAAACTGATTGCAATTCAACCGAACAAATTATGTTGTATGTAAAATCTTCTTTTCCTCTAGCATAGTAAAAAATAATAGAAAAAAAACAGAGGCGATAAATTTGATACTCATGATTGAACATGAAAAGATAGGTGTGTAGTGGATTAACTGATGAGAAAAAAAAAAAACAAACATCATTTAATATTAAAATACCTTGTCATATTTAATTCTCTTTGCTTCGAAGCATTGAAGAATATAGTATTACAAAAAAAAAAAAAAGAAAATCTGTCTACAGATTATATTATTTTGTTCTTTTATTTTCAAGCTTTTAATTAATGATAACGTCTTTTGAAAAATAGTTGCAAATCTTTTTTTTTTTTATTTGAATAATTAATTTTCCTCTTAGTCATTTTACATTCATAAAGAAAAATCTTCGATTCGATCTTCTTCATTTATATTTAAGAAAGTTTTGTCTTTTGAATCATATTTAAGAGAATCAGGCAAATGTAAAATTTTCAATAAATATAAAGATCTTCCCATGTCTATAAACTAAATATTCATATTATTCTTACTAATGTATCATTTCTAACCATTGAAAAAAGTCCGCATATTTTACCAATTTACATGACATGTTTGGAAATGCAAATAATAGATTTTATCAATGACAAGTTTTTTAAAATAAAAAGACTTCTAATAAAAAAAATCTCCTACGAAACAATAAACGAAGATGGGTACAATTTTTATATTTCAAACAAATCGACGATTCATCACGATAATCGTGAGTTGAAACGAGATAAATTGCTGTTTTTTTTTTGTGATAAATCGTGCTTTTATGATCGACTGTTATCCTTCATTATATTCATAATAGAGATGACTTTATTCATGAAATTTCAATTCCTTCTGTTATATTAAGAAGTTCCTAATAATAATTTACTTTAAAAAAATATTATTATCGAAAAGTACATTGCTTACCTTATTATAAATGAATAGAACATATAACAAACTTGAAAAAAAAACAATGTGGTATGCGATTCTTCATAGTTGAATGAGAACACAATCGAAAAAGAAAGAAAAAATAAACAAAAAGACAATGTTCATATGTATAAATTGATGTTTTGAATTGAACTTTTCTCTGAAACTTCTTCACACGTAGAATCATTTTTGTTCATAAATTAAATATCTAAAGTAGAGTAATGAATAGAGATCATAATTAAAAATCAAAGCTAAACGTAATCATAATAGAAGAAATCTTCTTAGAAGACAGGAACTAACTCTTCAGCTTTACATTTAATCTACCATTTAAGGATTATCTGAGATTTTTATTTACAATAGAAAAATTTTAATTGAAAAAATAATTGATTAAAAAACAAATTTAAAATAATCTGTGTTAAAAAAACGTGTCAATACGACCCCATATGGAAAAGTGAAATGTGAAACTCTCACATTGTGACTGATATAAATTTGGAATGTGTTATCAGAGAAGTTTAAATAATTTACTTTTTAAAAAATGTTAAATAAATGAATAAATCAAAGTATAATCATTTTGATCGTTGATAGGCATGCTCTAAAATTTTGTCATTTCGATTATATTTGCATTAAGAATTTCTATTCTATCAAATTATTTGATTTATATAACATCGTTATAATGAAAAAACTTATCTATATTGTTAGATCCATTTTCAATACATAACTTTTTTATAGAAGTTTGTTATTGCAGTTCCTTCAAGACTGAAAATGTAAAATTCACATATTACGTATCCCAGTCAAGTGAATAATGAAGAAATGGTCATTAAAATGCTTTATTACTTGTAGCTAGCCCATTTCGACCATTAAAATACATCTTTTCAAATAAATAATGGTGAAATGGCCATTAAAACGAATAATAATTCATTAATGAATAATTTTGGCCATTTCACAATTACGGACTCTGTTTTTTTTGAGTTTTAAACTGATTTGAAAAATGTTTATAGCTTCAAAAATTTATATGAATTATTAATGTTTGCTTATCAAATTTTTTTTTTTCGAAATAGCCAAAAATATTCTTATAAACTTAACCGCTTAAGTGTCTATGGAAATATGCGACTCTGATGAAATTACACTTAATAGCAGTCGAAAAGCTGTTGTTTGTATGATAAATCGAAGTAGACAGATTATATTTTATGTGATGAAGTCTTCGTAAAAAAACAGGATGCATTAGTTACCTCATATTAATCTAACAATCTATAGAAAATTATACAAAGCTTGTTTTTCAAATGACATTGCAACAAAAACTCTCAAATTCTACATGACACCGTTGATAATAACGAATACTTAAGAATATTTATAATTTTCTTCTCCATTGTTATAGAATTACCCGTAGTTTAATAAATTGCAAAAAAAAGCGAATCGTCAAAAATATGTATAGAAACGTAGGAGGAATAGCGAGGTTGACCGTGTAATTAATGATTTTTCACTACATATTTAAATATATATCAAGTATAAATTTGGTTTAATCGATCTACTTTCTTGCACGATTCTATTAATACCTTTAATATTTATATTGTTTTTATGAAGAACAGTACTTAAGAGCAAGAAATCGAGAGAAAGATGTGCATTTGAACTGACTACTGTTGGTGTATTCATACACAATGCATAGCGTGTCTTCTTGATTGCGGACGAAAATCAAAGCAATTAGCATGCTGACAGTGTGGGTGAGGGCTGAAATTTTGTCCGCAGTTAAGAAGTAGCCAATGCATAGATAATATATATGCGTCTATGTTCACTTCTAATTTAATGCAAGTAAAGCTATTATAATTGGTCGGATGAAAGTAACACTGTAGATCAATCACAATTTCTTGTCACTAAGCTGTTATTACATTTCATCAGATAATTGTTGAAAATAGCGGTTAAATTAGAGAGATATATTTTGAGTAATAAATGAAAAACCTAAATTTGTAGTCTCTCTCATTAATTTTTATTAATAAGAAAAGACGCACATTGTGAATATAGAACAAGTATTGTCGTACGGTGATCGGAATTTTTTTATTTCAATTATGAATTTAATTATATGAAAATCTAATAATATCATATCGATTCGATTCGATCTATTTAACATTATTTATTCATCTCACTACTATTCTGTTCGCTATATTCAACTATATATGATTGGCTAATTTTTATTGGTCAAATATAGACTTTGTCTCAGAACAAAGAACAATGCTCAGGGCTGGCCCGACCGGGGGTTTTCGGGGTTGGAACAACCCCCCAATCTTTAAAAGTCTTCATTATTTCCCAGCAAAATCCAAACATTTTCTTGTGTTCTGTTAGCAAAAACGATGCTACACCCCTCAAAAAATCAGGCACACCCCCGCCCCCCTCCCAATGTTGGTTGATTCGGGCCAGCCCTGACAATGCTATAACTATAAAAGGAAGGAAAGAGAACGGATCCCATTCCTTTTAAAGATTGACGCGTCTGTTGTAACATATCGATGTGTTCATATCCGACATAATCAGGAACATCTTTGACGAGTTTAAATAGTACTAACTACGAAGTTAACCTTCCCATTTATAATATTTGAGACTTTTTTGAATATTTCCTCTGCGCAAGATGTTTATTCAGATATTCTAGATTATTCGTAAAATGCGCTAGGACAATCGACTGTCATTCATAATTTTCTGTGTTTTACTGAATAAGATGAACGACACTCAATCTTTTTTTATTTAAGTAGAAATAACATTGAGACGGAAATTTCTATGACTAACATATTAGTATACATTAATTATGGACACGTACTATATATATGACTTAAATATATGATCTAATTCTCAGTGTTTCATTTCAAGTGAGAAAAATAGCTGTGTTATTGTTTTTGATCAACTTATAATACTTTTTTCTGATGTTGAATCACGTCCCTAGAATTTTTGTCTATTTATCTTCCACACAATCGCCATAGTATACTAAGAGTGTCGAAGTAAACACAAAATTACAGTGCGGTTTATTCGTTAAAAAAGGATTAAAGTGATTCTTTTGTGTGAATATTACAGATTCTTATAGAGAAAGAGTAATATAAATAATTAGCCGAAAAAGTCAGAAATAATAAATTTGAGGTAGTTAAATACTGTTCGACAAATTTATTTCAATTTTAATTATTTTATTACAATTTAAAAGTGACGCTTCTTTCTTCTTCGAAGATGATCTTTTCAATGTTTCATAAAAA
>CAJNOP010000051.1:627691-660420 GCA_905250075.1 Rotaria sp. Silwood1 | reverse complement strand
TTTTTTTTTTTTGAAAATATGTATAAATATTTTTATAAATCTCTTTAATCGATTAACTTTAAAATAAAATTCACCATATCATTAGTAATACTTTTATGCATATGAAGTAAAATGAAACCTTTTTAGAATAGAAATATGCAAAAACTTATATTCCACCAATCATTTATTCTTACTAACTCCATTTATGACCTATTTGCAATTATAATAGACGGGATGATTGGCTTTCTTTTTCGTTCTTCTAGAAGATAAGACGAGAGAACGACGTTTTTTTCACCTCAGTTATGTAACCCATCGTCTCATAGAAGAAAAGAAAGAGAACTGAGAACATAAAGTATAAGATAAAACGCGTGGTAGACAAATAAGAGCCAAAAACTAAGAATAATATTGTTGTTTTTTTTTCCTATAGTTAACAGCACAAAAAATTACCACTTGTATTGTTGTACAATTTCAAAATGTAAGTTAATCTTATCGTTAGTTAGAAAAATATAAAGAAGAGAAATTAATGTTTCATTTACAAAAAAAAAAAAACTTTTTGTTAATGTTTATTTTAGTTTTTTTTGAAACAGTCTGTTTTGCTTTAGGCTTCTCAGCAAATATATAGAGAAAAAACAAAAAAGAAAATATTAAATAAAACCATTTAAATAAAAGAATTTCGTCGATCTCAATTTAAAAAGCGAATAATTAAAAAATAATGTTTAACTAAGATAAACTTTGTTTCCTTTTTTTTTTTGATATAAAGTTTTGTCCAGCCTAAAGCGTTCTTCTATAAACGTTCTATTTTCTGCTTTTATAAAACATTCTACAAGTCAGAATAAATAGTTTTTAAAAATGTTTTATTTCATAGTGTCCAATGAGCTACTTAGTGTAATTCTTTATTTACCATATATATATAGAATCCTGTGCAGTAGTGAGTATATGAGTAGGGAACGCTACTTCATTTTTAATTCATTTTCAAGTTTTTACTGTCAAATTGAGTGAAAATTATCGTCATATATCTCGGATGAGTTTTAAATACAGAATTTTTTTTGCATAGGGTTCTCGTCCTCCTTGTTATTAATCTCCTAGATTCTTCACTAATTTCATAAGAGATAAAATAAGAAATTGATTGAATAATATAGAATATATATGCACCTATTTTTCTTTGACATACATTTTAATGTTTTCTATTCATTTTTTATTTCGAACATGTATAATAATCGAATTCTTTTTTGTTGACTTGATCAATGATGAATGTAATGTAGAAAAAAAAACAGAGGAGCCATTATCTGCAATGTAAAAATAGCTAATGCTATTAATGTAAGGATGATCGCATAATTACTGATGTTTTTTTTTTGAAATTCAGATAATCGAAACTGTTTACTATGACTAAAATTGATAAAGAAAATAAGTTCATAAATAATATTCAAAAGATAGGAATCTTTGGTTTTTATATCAATTATTTCTTTCGAGAACTATACAAATCAAAATGTAAATAAATATTTTATCATATAGATAAACTATTTTTCTACAAAACAAAAACCACTCACATTGTTGATAAGTTAGTATTTTTTTTTTCTAGAATTTTTACTAATGAATTAAATTATGGTATAATTTTGTAGTGATATTTCTCATATTCAAAGAGACACTCTTCACTTGTCAAATTGCTTTTTTTATCAAGATGACATTTATTTGATAAGTACTAAGACCTGTTTCAAAAAAAAATGTGGGTGAGTGCTTCTTGAATAACTTGTGATAGAAATAAGACAAAAAAACTGCATTTTTCACAATTAGAAAGAGGAGAACAAAACATATCGAATCATAAATTATCACTTCTTCGAAGATGTTTGCTAACGTTGTTTAATTAATTTTTTTTAAAAGTCTCCGGAGAAAAGATTTCCTTAGACATTAGAAAAAATAAAAAATGTTTTTTTATAAAAAATACTTCAAAAATAGACCAAAAATATAGACTAGAATACCGATGGCTTCTGAATGATGGAATCTAAAAATCTGACGCTTGTGTATTTTTGTAGACCTTCCATTGGCGGTTCGAATGCACACCTTACAAATGAAAATTCACTGTAGTCACCCCACAAGATAAGTTCAGTTTTCAAAACGATCGATTAAAAGTCTTGAAAAAATGCATCTAGGACATAAGTAATAAACAATTCGACATGTCTTCTTCTACTATTTCTAAAGATGAAAATCACAGCTTTCTATCAAAAGTCATTCAAGAAATGCTCATTTAACTTTTTCTTGAAAATAAGCATTAGAGAGTAACAGAAAACTCCAGAATGGTTTGCTTTCCTGGGTCTTCATTCTTGAGATATTGCAATTTTACTGAATTTTTTAATACAAATTTTCCACTGAGATTAGTTCATCAGGCAAGTTATAACTTAAAACTCCTCATCTTTACAATTCATATATTTACGTCTACATAAAGGAAATACTAGAAAAGCTAAATTTTGCCCAATAAACTAATTTCATACAGCACTTTACTTGTACAAAGTTTGAAAACGAAAGTCAGTTTTCTACGTGATCTGAATGGATCACAGCTTTTTCATTGAAAAACTCAGTAAAATTTCAATATCTCAAAAACGAAAACTCAAAACACTAAACAATTCTAATCTTTTCTTTTAATTATTAGTACTCATCAAATGAACACTATCGTGGTCGAACGGCGGTTTGACACTTAGACAAATTCTCTCGTTAGATGATTTCGCTCATATCAATTATTGTTTATATTAACAACATATTTGTCTCTACTAATCAATTAAAAATATTATTCGATTTTAATCGCTTAGAATTATTTTGATATAGGATTTAGAGAAACAAATATTCACACCCATCATGACAGTAACATAAAGAAAGAAAGTCGTCAAGCAATGAAATCGATCCGTCTAGAAATTAAGTATTATTCATCGTAATAACTAACTTAGATGCCAAGAATCGATCACGATTCAAATTGATCAGATACCTCTCATTCTGACTTCGCGTGAATGACTTGAAACTTGATAGTAGTTACCTATCCTCTATAAGATTGTGGTATATAATGTTTACATGACAAGTTTTATGTGTTCTATTTTCAGCCCTTTGTATTTAAAACCGGTACCCAATGAAAGGTCATGCTTGCAGCTGTCGAATAACATATAGAAGTATGACGAAATATTTTTCTTTTCCTTCTGTTACTTAGATAGCATTGTGTAATAGTACATATATACATAGTTTAATGATACCCATGACAAAACTTTCTTGCTATGATGCTCTAAAAGAAGTGATTCATTTTGAATTACATACCATTTGATAGCTGTTTTGAAGATCTACAGAATACTAACTACTATTACACGGAGCTTAATTTATGAATAAGATACTCTACTCAAATGCACAATATTCGAGAAAACTAAAAAATACTCTTTTTTTACTAATGTTTGACCAATTTGACTTCAATTTTGGAGAACCGGAGGTGAATTTTTGGAAGAAAATGAAAGCTGATGGGTTATTTTGTGAGGTATATAGATTGACACAGTTTTTGTCTTCATTTAAAATATTTCACTTATGTTAATAGAAAGTCTAATTATTTAGGTCAAAATTGATCAAATATCAGTGAAAAAGAACAATTTTTAGCGCTCTGTAACATTGTGCGTTTGCGTGAAGTATTTTATTGATAAATTAAGTTCGATGTAATAGTAACATTTTGTAGATCTTCGAAATGGCTATCAAATAGTATATAACTCAAAGTGAATCACTGCTTTTAGAGCACCATAGCAAGAGAATTATGTTATGAGTATCATTATACTATGTAGATATATATATATATACGAGTAAACAATACCATCTAAACAACAGAAGGGAAAGAATAAAATATTATCATACTTCTATTTGTCATTCGATAGCCGTAAACATGACCTTTCATTAGATACCGATTTTAAATTAATATGGCTGAAAACACAACACATTAAACTTTTCATGTGAGCATTGCATACCATGATCCTATAGGCGACAGATAACTACTGCCGAGTTTCAAGTCATTTGTGCGAATTTAGAATGAGGGCTATGTGACCAATTCGAACGGTAATCAATTCTTAACATCTAAGTTGATCATTGAGATGGTATGAAACTTAATTTTGAGAGAGGACAAATTCCATCGTTTAATGACTTCTATCATTTTTGTGATTAGAATTATGTATCTAAAAAGTAATTCATGAAGTATTAGGTGTCAAGAAATTTTTTATTCATTTAGTAATTCCAAACCCATAACAATATGCCACTCGAACGACCAACGTCCGTATCACCATCATCAAAACTAGACAATTGTAATAAATCTCCAAGAAAACCAAGAAATTCATCAAAACTAGATTTTTGTAAAGTATGTGGTGACAAAGCAACTATCATCAATTATGGTATACTTTCTTGTCAATCATGTAAAACATTCTTTCGACGAAATGGCTTTCGTCTTGAAGTTCGTAGTTCATAGTTTTTTTTTTTTTTTGATCAAAATCATTATTGATTTTGTATCGTTTCGTTTTTTAAGAGTGCTCGTCCATGTGTATTGAATGGATCATGTGAAGTGAATGTAAAAACACGACGAAATTGTACTGCTTGTCGTCTTGCTAAATGTCTGTTAGTTGGTATGAGTTCAGAATTAATTCGTAAAGAAGAAATGAAAAATAAAAAACCTTTGTTAATATCTAAATCCAAAACTATTAAAAATGTTGCCTCCAAACAAGTGACAGTATGTATTTAATACAAATGACTAAATTTTTAAGATTATTATATTTATATATATTTGACAAATTTATTGTAATATAATAGATCCTAAAAACGGGTATTTTTTACTCGGTAAAAATATGTAGAATGAGAAACACTGCCATAACTTACCTATTTTTTATTAATTGTTCATAGTCATTTTATACAGTTTACATAAAAATATAACTACTACGTATTAAGAATCACATGAACTCCTAGTCAGTTATTATGAACATCAGATAGAAACAAAATTGAAATAAATTGTTATCATACTTGAAAGTAATATGAAAAGGTTTTTTTTTTGGAACCATCTCCTTACTGTTAGCTTAAATTTCATATTTTTCACTGAGAAAATAGCATTTTCCCATGATTTGAACATATAAAATGTTCAAAATTAGTGTATCTTCAAATATGAGACAGATCACACAATATTCTTTTTATCTGACATCTTTAATTAGCATTGAAAAAAAGTTGCTAAATACCTAAAAGTATACATAAGTTGAAGTTTTCTATATTAATAATAATTCAAATCATCATAATTATTCTACATATAGTCTGCATCAAAGCAACAAACAGTGGAGTTAGTTCACACGGATCAATCTCTGACCAATTCCGAATGGACATTATTCTCGAATATTATGCATTCTCATGATACATTTAATATAACCCCACATATATGTCAAATTATCGAAAAATTATCAATATCATCTAGTGAAATACAATTCAATGAAACAAATGTATTGGAATTTGTCATTCTTCTGTATAAATCAATGCTATCATTTATTGGTTCCTCATTGGATTTTCATATGCTTACAACAAATGAACAGTATTTTCTTTTCAAACGCAATTTACATGCTATCACTATATTCTACTCCGTTCTCGTATTTCATGATACAGCCATAACTTATAAACCCAAATGTATAGATCTATTTACGACTATATATGGACCAGAAATTCTACTCCAAATAAAACACATTAACGATCAATTAGATTTTGATTCGACTGTTGTCAAACTTTTGTTGCTTGTTCTTGCTTTTTCAACAAATAATTTTATTGTTGATGTTGATGAAAATATGTCGAATGACAGTCTTCTATATAGTACACATGGCCTTTTCAGAAGTCAGAATGTATATATAGAACTCCTGTGGAAATATATGGTTTATCGATATGATTTTTCGAACTGTGTACGTCATTTTTCTCGACTTATTCAATATTTTCTCAATTTGATCAAATATGCAACAATTACCTATATGAAGAATGGGACTCATCATAAACTAGTTGATACTGTTCTTGAAAAAATTAAACAATAACTTTTGACTGCTCACAACGAGTAAATTCAATCCTAAGGAAGTAAATGCTGATTTTACCTATATATTTATATTTTGTATTGTGCGTATTCTATATTATTTATTAAAGTTAAATGACCTATTGAAAAAATATTAATCTATTCCTTGATATCGATGATACGTAAATGGCATGTGTTATCATCAAAGAAAAGGTAATATTAGCTCAGACGTGTTGACTAAATCTATTTCATGTCGTAGATCAAGTAAAAAATTATTAATGAGAATTAATATAGTTTAATTAAATAAATATTCGGATGTTATTATATTAATATTTTTGTTTCTATTTGGAATGCTTTAACTTAAATATTGAAGATCTGTTCATTCAGTGTCGATGGAAAAGAAGTCTCAGTTAGAATAGTTCTTGCAAGATAAGTATTGTTACTGAAAGTATGTGTTTGTGATACTAAATGAATATACAGTCATTTTCCAACGAAATTCTTTATGAATTTTACTTAAATTCCAGATTTATTCTCATTCGAAAGCTGATTATTCTAGATGAAATATTGGATTAGATCTGTCGAGTTTCTTGATGAACAATAGATCGATATATGACATGTATCAAAATCTATGACAGTATTAGAACAAAATGAAACCCTGAGTATGGTCAGCGACGTAACTTATGAAAGATACATGAGGGTATGGTGTCTTTTCTCTCTCCTCTCCCTTCCTTCTAGCATTCGTTCGTACAATACCCTTCAACCTTAGAAAAATGTTCATACATCGCCTCGTTTCCTGCATTCATTGCTAAGTTACATCTCTGAGTATGGTTGTAACTATGATTAACTCTTATTTTCGTAACATAAGCAATGAATAATAAAAAAAAATTGTCAGAAACAAGTTCTAACGATCCCAATAGTAAATACATGTCCTATCAGTGTCCGATACTAGCTGCATGTAATAATTATATTACATTCAACTATGAGCATATTGTCTGAATTCGTATACATACATATATGTAACATTAAAGATCATTTTTGAATTAGCGACGAAATCCAAATATTATTATACTTGCGCTTGATTCTTATGAGAGAAGCCAATAGAGTCCCAATGATTTTTGTTAGAATCTCGATATGAATTTCTGCTTATTTTAAATTTAGCGTGAGATGTGGAAATATTTAGAACTTTAAATATTGAAAACTATTCTATGTTTCAAAAGTGACCATCATACCGATATTGAAAACTCAATTGCAATTGAGATGGAGTTCAAGAGGGTCCAAGACACTGTATATTGAATGTGGGTGGAAACACAGTGAGAAAACTTCGTTGAAAGAGTTATAATGATTGATACAAATAATCTCACAATAGGAGCTCCAAACAGTGACTTCATTTGATTTTCTTGAATTCTTCAAAATTTGAAGCATTAAAAAAGTTCAAGGACACTTAAGGCATTCTACAATGATATGTTTAGAAACATTCACGCACAGCTCCACTGACAAAGTCACGAAGAATGACACCTATAAACCTGAGATGAGTGCCCACAAAACTGAATTCCACTCGGTTTCCTTGAATTTTCCCCTTCTGCATGGAGGGATGGGGTGGGATGCAAGTATGTCTGAATTTTTGCTGGAATTCGATTGACTAGGAACTTTTTTATTTCAACCAATATGATTTGAGTAGAGTTTTTCTCACTAACTTAACGACAAAATCTATTGTTGTCCAAGCTTATTACCAGGTTATCAAGGGCTCTCTCTTTAATGACTTGGACAACACTATGTTAAGTCCGTACTGAAATACAGGAAAACTCAAAGTAAAATGACACTTACTCCAACACCATCATTAAACTTAATTTATTGTGAATTAGAGTAAAATAAAAAGCCTTAAAATTAATATTGAGTGTTAAGTAAACCCATTTGACACTTAGCTTAGTTAAGTCGAGTTGAAAAACAACAATACACTCTTAGAGTATTCTCATCTGTAAAATGCCTCTACAATAATAAGACATAAATAGTAAGTTTCGTTTTTAATATTCCTACAATTCGACAATAATTTTTCTTCTAATAATCTTGACTAGATTCACTTCAGATGAGTAACATTGTTGCGACGTGACAATAAATGAAGTCTATATGGATTCTCTTTCTCTAAATTTGTCTTCAATTGATCGATTTATGAATTTGAAAGTCACAATACGCATATCAATTGTATTTCAACAAATTCCATGCAAACGAAAAAAATAATTATATAACACACAATGAATAGATGTTGTTCACTTTGAACATGTTTTTCTGTGTTTGATAACAACCGTGTTTTCCTTTTATTGCGTTATTTTTAACCTTTTGACTTTGTTGACCCTACTTTGAATGTTTTTACGTTCATTCAGAAAACACTAAAACCACCCTATGTCTCTGTAACAGTTGCATAAAGAAGTCTAAAATAAGTAACTTTTTTTAATCTGGAAAACCTGTATTATATTTGACATATATCTTGCATTAATGTCATACTTATTAGAAAAGTAAGTCTCTATATTGTAAAAAAAAAGATTACTTAATGTTCTCCAAATGTGAAGTTTGTATCTTCAAGAGTGTACACTAGACCCCGTCGGATCCAGAATTTTTGGACCCGGATCCGGACCCAGACCCGTTTACAGTTTGCTGGACCGGGACCCGGACCCGGTCACTTAAATTTTTTGGATCCAAACACAATGACAAGTCAGTTTAGATAGTATAGTCAAGAAGGGTTTTGTTGTTTTTTTATCTATTTTCTAAATACATTTGATCTCTTCTTTGTATAAAACGAACAAAACTTTAAAAAAATTCAAAATAAATTGTATGGATCAAAGTTTTCTTCAGACCTGAACCCGACCCGGACCCGGTCAAAGCAAAATTTTCAGACCCGGACCCGGACCCGGTCAAAATAAAATTTTTGGACCTGGACCCTGACCCGGACCCGTGCGGGTCCGGGTAGGGTCCGGGTCCTACCCAACAGGGTCTAGTGTACACTTACTTTTTATGGAGCAAGTGGTTGGTTTTGGTGTTTTCTGAATAAATGTAAAAATGCTCAAATCTAAACCTCAATTCGAGCATTTCAAAGCACTTTCAGTGAACTTAATCTGATTAGAAAGATAACATATGATCATGATACAAAAAGATCATATTATAACAACAAAACAAACTAATAATAAAAAAGAGAGACAAGAAAATTTTGAAATACTAGAAGTATTTAGAATATTCTAGAAAACATAAAAATTCTTTTTTTATACAGATGCATCGAGTCCTGCTTTACGTGTCAAATGACTCATTTTTTTTAATCTATGGATGCACATCAAGTTATAGAACAAACCGTTTTGATCTTGGTAAATATTTTCATATTATCTTCTTTTCATCAAGTTATGTAAATGTTTAAGAATGATTCTTTTATTAATATCTATCCATCATGTAATTTAGTCAATATGCTAAAGTATGTTTTCCTCATAGACATCGCGTACATTATCAAATGACTTTTTGATCGTAAGCAAACGCTAAGAAGAAATCATTCTCATCATTGCAGTGCGCTTTATGTTTAAGACACATACACTAAAAATAATTTATTTCAGACGTAAAAAACTATTTTTAATAATTAAGTGATCTATTTATAATAACCATTTCTGTGAAAACTTAATCGACGTTTTGTCTTTCATATTAATTAGAAAACATGAAAATCAGTGATACAAAGTTCTATAATATTTTTTGTTTGCCATCATATAAATATCTGCAGATAAATTGAAATTGAAAATTGTGTAAAAGTTTTGCTACGCATGAAACAACGATAAATATATATGAGGAGATTTATGTTTCATACTAAAAGGTTTGTATAGTATGACAAATCTGTTGAAATAATAATTTAAAAGAAAGTGCATCGGGTACATCAATTCATTTCAGAACAGAATCAAGATTTGGTACTAGTACATTTCCTCGCGTTCACTTCATCGCAGAACATTTTGTCGCGTTCTGTTCGTCGCAGAATAATTTCTTTCATTCTGTTCTTTGCATCCTTCTCAATTAATTCTTTTTTTTTTTTAAATAACCAATTGCAATAAAATAAAATAAATTAAAAATTCTGAAAGATGTATACGATAATGATAAACGATTGACTATTCTAAGTCATATGACTTTAATTGGGGAAAACGGATCAATAAAAAATATTAATCAAAAATGATCATGATAGAGCTAAAGTGAACGAAGAATAATTAGATTTATCACACAGTTAGTGAGTTTCAACATAATCAATGCCAACGATAACACAGATCCAATGTTTTTAATTATGGGATCCCAATTAAAAAAAAACATGCATTGATGACATTGAAAATATATTTCATTTCTCAATATCAATATTCACTGCACACTACTCCTCAAAATAAACATCTCAAATGGAAAAACTTCTTTCTGTAAAAGGAAACAGTGCTCCTCTATGAAAGTTACCTCTACACTATAAAACTTTCAATAACGATATTTTCAATCTCATCAATGTATATTTTTATTTATCGTGAACCTATAATTAAGAACATTTGATCAGTATTATTGCTGGTCTAGATTATGTTTAAATTTATTCACCTATTGACAAGTGTAATTATTTTTCGTTCACTTTAGCTCTATCATGATCACTTTTGATTAATATTTTTTATTGATCCGTTTTCCCCAATTAAAGTCATATGCCTTAGAATAGTCAATCGTTTATCGTTATCGTATACATCTTTCAGAATTTTTAATTTATTTTATTTTATTGTAATTGGTTATTTAAAAAAAAAAAGAATCAATTGAGAAGGATGCAACGAACAGAATGCGACAAAATGTTCTGCGACGAACAGAGTGCGACAAAATGTTCTTTTATTTTGAGTATGTCTAATTTATTACGTCCATGGACGCTTATAATGACAAAATGTTCTGCGACGAACAGAACGCGACAAAGTGTTCTACGATGAAGTGATCGGTCACCCGATATTTGCTTATAATAAATTGTCAAAAGCAATTAAAAGATTTTCTTTTTATTAAACACAATTTTCAATGTTTTATTCTCATTTCATTATATTAGAATTGTTTAAAAAAAAAATTACTGTAGTAATAAAAATATCTCATGAATAAGGAAAAATCACATCGTTGAATATATTCATTTCATATAGATCATATCGAAACTTCATTATATATATATATATTTTTTTTTTGATTACATTATATAATTTTTCAATCTACGACGCATATGGAAATATGTAACAGACTATTTCAGAAATAAGCAGCTTTTTTTTACCAACGTCAGTGCATTGCGTACAAAATATTAGCAATAGGTCATTACGTCCGCTTTTTAAATAAATATTCATATATGGAAATTATATATAAATATACCATTTACATTGTTATATTTTAAATTTGAAAGTCGATTTTATATGTTAGAAACTAATTATATCGTTTACAAAGTTTTCTCTATACAGTTCTAGATTAAGATGATATTCATAAATATTTCGACGTACACATTCAAAGATGTATGTTCAACAAAAATTAGTCTAAACATCGAATTGCTAAAAGATTCTTCTATAGAAAAAAAAAAAAAATCAGTATATTTTTTCAGATAGTTTTTTAAAACAAAAAGAATTTTCGTCTATTTATTAATATATAATATCTAATGTCAATGCTTATATTAAGATACGAATAAGAACTACAGGAAGGAAAAAATGTTTTTTTATCGCCTCGTAACCGACAGTATAAAAGAAGGAGAAAAGAAAAATATGTGAGATGCGAGTACGAAAAAAGAATGAAATAACAAAGTGCACTCATTGCAAAAGAAAGAGAAGGTTATAGACGGGGAAAGTGAAACACTATTTAATATCGAACATTTTGACTTTATAACAGTCTATATTTGTAAGCAATTACATCTAAAAACGTAAGTTAATTTCATATTTTCTGAAAAAGTAAAAGAAAAGAAGGACTGATTAAATTGTTGTTTTAAGGACGATTTTCTTTTTAACCGAAACTTATCTTTTAACATCAATATCGTGTTAGAAAAAAAAACAATAGTCTCTTAAAAAGCTTCTGATAACCTATGTAATTGACTAGACGAGAAACCAAAAAAGTTAAATAAATTTTTGATACATGTTTATGATAAAAAATATTTCAACGTTGATTTACTGAATCTTCTGATTTTCTCAAATAGTCTGTTATATTTTTATTGTATCGTTCGACATAATCACTGAAAATACTTTTCTTCTTTAAGATTCATTGCTTTTGGTTATATCACCATCATCTACTCAGGTAAATTTATTTTTTATAAAAACGAAAAGGGAATCTTAAAAAGAGAAGAAAGTATTTCTTATAGTTTAAGAATATTTAATAAGAGTAAGACGGAAATTTAATCGTTGTTAATTAAGTAACACGTATCCGATAAAATAAATCCGATAATAAAATTCAACATACCATAGTTACTTCCATAAAATTGTTTCTCTATCACTTTTTTTTTGTTTATAAAATAAAGCAAATGCATTTTTACTTCGCTTGACTGAGCAAATACGTTGTCGATGCATTAGTATTTATCATTTGTATGTTTCTTATAGTGTCTTTGTGAAATGGTAAACTTTTTAATCAAGGTCAGTCGGAAACAGATGCTTAGTGTAGTCATTTCAACCGTTGGAAAACAGTGTCTTAAGTGATCTAAAACAACTATGCAATAGCTTATTGTTGCATTAAGTTTTTCTCGTGTTATGTTGTAATCGTTCATCTTATTTTACGAGTCATTTTTTTCGTTAGCAAATACCATCGATTTTTTTCGCATCATTTAAAAGAGAATTTTCTTTTATTTTATAATTAAATAAAATTTAACTATTACTTTTTCTATTTTGATATGTCAAGAATTATAAACGTCTTTTTTCGTGTGGCTTATTGTGAAATCGTAGCGAAATGTCATTCAAACGGTCCTTATCTGTATCATCTGCATCAGATGATGATAACTTTAATAAAACTTCAAGACGAATAAAAAATTCATCCAAATTGCGTTTTTGTCAAGTATGTGGTGACAAAGCAAATATCATCAATTATGGTACACTTTCTTGTCAATCATGTAAAACATTTTTTCGTCGCAATGGTTTTCATCCAGAAGTTTGTAGTTTATAAGGTTCTTAATTCAATCTTTTTTTTACTGATCGATTTTTTCTTGTAGAACGTACGTCCATGCTTTTTCAACAAATCATGTGAAATAAACACTAATACACGACGAAATTGTACTGCTTGTCGTTTTGCGAAATGCTTATCGGCAGGCATGAGTCCAGAATTAATCCGTAAAGAAATTCAACAAAATAAAAAATGTGTATTACCAACAAACGGTTCTAGTCATTATAATGCAGTACATAAACGTGTAATGGTATGTAGAATATCTGATCAAATGAATTAGAAATTTTGTGTTCAATATTTTTTTTTTGCTGTTGACTTATCTAAACTATTCGTTCGCGTTCTGTTTCAATAATTAATGCGATGAATTATAAAAAGTTTTAATATGTGAAAGATGCTTAAGTACTATGCAATTGAAATTCTTTTTTCAGTTTCCTTACAGCTCCATAATTGATAAAATAAAAAATACAATATTCATGATATTATTCGCTCGTAAATTCATGTATACCAAGGAGTTTGCTAATATGAATATACGGATATAAAAATTATTACAGACAAAAGCATTATTTTTGCTTTCCTAAATGGCGAAAGTGTGAGAAAGCCAATAGTCAATTCTCTTTTCCTCAAGAAATTATCATAGCTTCGCTCCATTCAGAGTTCTTTCATAGTTAGAAACTCGTATTTCTCAGTTCTTGAATATGACTGAATATTATTCGGGTTTAACCTTGACATATTATAATGTCCACATATTACTTTCAATGAAATAAAATTCTAATGAGAACTTACTGTAATAGAAATTTCCACTCAAAATATTGAATTTCATAGATATTATATCATCATAGCAGTCTAAAAAAATACTAAGCTTGGAATTTAATAAAATCAATATGATTATTAACTATGAGCTCAATTTTGAAAATAATCTATAAAAATATGTTGTGATTACTATTCAATTTTTATTTTAAAAAATTTAGTTAAGACTCATAATGGACTTCGAGTACAAATAATAATATTAATAATGATTAGAAAAATAAGAAAAAAGTTTTCTTTTTGTATTTAGGCTACATTACAAATTTCCGTATTAGATAAATCACATAATGATCCATCATCTATTAATAAATATGAATGGACATTACTCTCAAATGTTATTCATGCTCATGACACTTTCAGTACTATACCACAAATACGTCGCACTATTGAAAATTTATCTGTACCACTTTCATTTAATATGTCATACAATGTATCGGATGTATTGGAAATCATCATTCTTATGTATACATCTATGAAATCATTTATTAGTTCTTCACCTGATTTTCGAATATTAACTATAAATGAACAATGCTCTCTTTTTGAACGTAATTTACATGGTATCGTTGCTCTTTATTCAGCCCACTACTTCCGTACTACCGGTATTATTGATACTCCTAAGTGTTTACAAGCATTTTCTATAGTCTATGGATCAGAAATGATGCGTCAAGCAAAACATATCAACCAACAATTAGATCCTGATTCAACTGTTATTATACTTATGTTGATTGTTCTTGCATTTTCTTCAAATTGTTTTGTTGTTGTTAACAAAGAAAAACCATTACTTGACAGTTTATTAAACGGTACTTTTCGTTTATTCGGAAGTCAAAATGTATATATTGAACTCTTATGGAAATATCTAATCTATCGATATGGTTATTATGAATCAGTAATTCGATTTAGTCGACTTATTGGACTTGTTCTCAATTTAGTTAAGTACTCAGTAGTACTCTACACAAATAATGAATTTTATTATCAATTAGTCAACGAAATTTTAGCACAAATGAAACAATCATTCACAATGGATCAGGATGTACAAAAACCACTATGGGGAAAAACATGATTATGTAGTAAAGAATTATTTTCTTTCGAATTTAACATTTTTCTTCGTGTACAAAGATTTTATATTCAACGAATATATTATTAATAATAATCTTTTAGTTAGATAAGCTTTGCAATAAAATAATTTTCTGTCTGACAGATCTATTGTAGAAAAAAAAAAAAAGGATAATCTTGTATATTTTAGTTTTATCAATTAGAATTTTTATGAAGATATAAGTATTTCACGATTTAAATCTGCCTAGATAAATGTCGAAGTCACGAAGAGATTAGATAAAAAAATTTTTTTTTTAAAACTATGTCCCGCGTGACGAATCTTCGGCTGAAAAGAACTTATTAGTAAGACCTTCGGTTTCATCTCGTGCAAGAAAAATACATCAATATGCATTTCATATTAATAATAATTCTCGTTACAAATTGAAATTTATTTCTCTTTATAAACATAAGAAAAAGTATCATATTAAAAATATGTTTAAAAAAAAGTTTCAAGTAAATCAACCACTATCCAAAAAAACATGTAGATATACTTTTTTTATTAGAAAATGTTGTAAGCTTGACCTGTTTTTTGATATAGATATACAACTCATAGTTAAAGTTCAAATTTAACTTCAATGATTTGAGTTTATGAATCAATTTAATTTTCAAAAATATTGGTATTCATATGAAAAATAAAAATATTACGTTAAAAAGGCCTTCATTGATAGTATAGATAAGTACAATAGAGAAAGAAATGCTTTTGTCGAATGCAAGCAAAACTATTGATATAATTAAGAAACAACTAACTGTTTGTTTATGATTTTACAAATGTTTGATATATATTAGAAATATTTACTAATGAGAGATTACAATAATGGTTCAAAATAGAAGAAGAAAATATTCTCTAGGATTATCATTCTTCAAAAGAAATGTAGCAAAATATTAAAAAGAATTAACTACTTTAGGTATATATAAATACCATCAGTAACAATAATACCAAGCCAACTCAATCTTTTTCTTTTATAAAATATTCGATTTAATCGAAAGGACAACATTCTTCTTGTACATAACCTATCTCGCAGCCCAATATATCTACGAAAAGATGTAATACTTTTTATAAATTTGATCAATGTTTTATATATATGTCAGACTTGCTTCAAAAAGAGACACGATCTTATTGGGTTTTTTTTTCTGATATTTTATGAATAATAGAAAAAATGAAAATAATATATTTAGGAAGCGTTCATATTCATCTATCGAGAATAGTATTAGAAAAATTCAGTAATTATAATTAAATATCAATTCTCAGTTTCAATGATAATACAAACAGAGCAATATAAATACGATTCTTGTTTCCCAAAAAATTCAAAATCAACATAAGTATTTTGATAATAAATTTCAAATCGAATTTATCGCTTCGACAGTTGTATGCGTATAGTGTTAAGCATTTTTCGATATAGTACTCTCCATACGGAAAGTACATATTACATTAAGCAAGATGAGAAAAATTTCATATCAATAGAATTTTCATATAAATTCGAATAATCTTTACTATTTCAATAGATTTTATAAAATAGTTAAACACTGAACAGTGGTAGATAACTGGAAGCAGGATTCTAATTATCAAAGTTCTGCTTTCAAGCTCCTACCATTTTCTGGAGAGTTCTAGATGAAAGTCCATGGATGTGAGTTGCAGAATCATTATTCTGGAAATCAGTCAAAAATTCTACAGAAAATAAAATAGTGTCATGAAAAAACGTCAATCAATACAATCCATAACTATTAACAAGCGAAAATCAAACTTATAACATCAATATCAGATAAATTAGTAGAACAAAGTTCTATAAGAACTCGTAGCCTTCGCATCATGATTATAGTATTTATTATAATGCAGTTATCATTAAAATACTAAAGAGAATCTTTAAATGCAAACTATTTTCTAAAATATATTATTTAAAATGAAAATGAAAAATAAAATTATATTTCCTATATATAATTTTCTATTAGATTTGATAAAAAAGAAATTTTGTGGAGTAAAAAGAGATAAATACATAACTAAAAATTTCACTATATGATTCTTATATGTCATAAATGTTTTGTTAATCGTTTTCTAATAAAGATGTATCCTTTACTGATGCAAATAATTCAGAAGAATTCAATCTTATTGTTATAATAGTCTTATTTTTACAAATAGTCTTTTAAAAATTTTAGAGAATATCATATTTTATTTTTCAATGCTATTATAATTTCAGATAAAGTTATTTTTCATATCACAGATTGAAGCTATATAAGTTGATCAAATGATATTTACGTTTTCTACTTCAGCTGCTGGTATTTATAGTAGTCATCAGAGGTACAAACAGGCTCACACTTTGAAGGCCTGTCCTGCCTGCCTATCGAGGTCTGTGTATTTTTTTCACGTCAATATCATGGTAAAAATACGTAGTAATCTTCATAAAAAGTCCTATTAGTCACTGAATTCAATCTACATGATTACAGTAAAAAGTCTCTAATTGAAAAATCCAAGAGAATTTTCAACTTTCCATTAAACAAAGGTGTCATCCTCCTTTTTATTTGAGAGCATGTGAAACTGAAGGTAGAACAAAAACTGTCCACTTCTAACAGTACGTCTAGTTAGCCGAAATATAAAAAAAGGCATCGTTTTCAATAAACAAGCAACTTCATTAAAGAGATAGCAACAATACTTACATGTAAAAACTGTAGATACACTCTCGTGTAAAATATAATTTATGTAAAAGTCACAAAAGATCCATTTTAAATGATTAAAATCATGATTCTTTTATCGATTGTCCATTGGTAGTGAGTCGATTACAATGAAAACAGATCAAAGTCGATTTCTTATCGATTCCTAATCTATTAAAAATGTAGGATGTTACTGAACCTAGAATCAACTTTTTGCATCACTTCTGTTACAAGGGCTAGATCTGCATTCTTCACAGCAATAGAAAATTTAATTTCATATATGCTTATACTTTTGTCATCGCTTAGCAAAAAGTTAAAAAATACTAAAACGTGCTTTAGAAAGCTGGTAGCTCTTCGAAGACCTTGAATATTTTTCGTGTAGCTCCCTGTTCTTATGCTTTGTAATTAAACATTATATACAATTTTTGAAGAAAATTTTGCGATCGACATCTTTCAACATGAACTTAGAAGAAAATTAATAAAATTTCTCCTAACAAGTTGCGTATGTCTTCTAAACTATGCGATCTTTAATTTTTAAAGGTCTTGTATAAATAAAAGTATAAGTGATTATGACGGTCTGCATCCAAAAGAAAGGCTATCCTTCAATTAAATTAAAAAAAGAGCGCGATGGAGTAGGGATGTGTAAATAATATCAATTTCGAACTCTATTCTTTTTCAGAGTTGGTGGTGTCTCTAAGTATTGACAATTTTACAGGTACCTGCATACATTGAAAAGTTTCGTTATCGATTAAAAATTTACAAACTGAACATTGGCGATACGTAGACAAAATTAATACAATGCTAAGATAGTCATCTTGTGGAAGATATCTGGTTTTTGTTCAAGAATATTCTCAATAAACTTCTCCCGTCAGATCACAATGTCACTCAAAAAATTGGGACCAAGAGAGAAACAACATTCAATCAGTGAAAAATCTGCAAGAGAAAAAAGATTTAGACTCAATTAAATTATCTAAAATTGAGAAACATGACAAGTAGATAATAATAACTATGAAAATTTGTGCTCATGATCTCTTCAGAATGGTAAGGGAATCGATTTTCTATCAGTATCTGTAATACTCATTTCGCAGTATTTGTCTAATTCATCATGCTTAAATGTGGTTTTTTTTGAAAATTAATGAAGTTTGTATCTATTTGCTAACAACATCATCAAATTATCCGATGAAACTTCGATTGCAGAAAAAAAGTGGACAGGCCAGGCGGCCTGCCATTTTCAAGTGTCCTGCCTGGCCTGTACCTGTCACAGGCAGATCGGCAGACTTCGTGGCCTATTTGGACCTCTGGTAGTCATTTAGTTGAAATTTTTATATTTGATGGTATTGATGTTGGAAGAAACTTGCAAAATGCAATACATCAATCCATATTTTTTAGTGTGACTACTAAGTCTGTTGACAATACAATTGGATTTGCTTGATCGTGTTTATGACACTTGTACCATATATTGACAAAATCATTTGTATTTGCCAATGTTGATTGTATTCTTCAAAGTTGGGAGGAGGTATGCGAAAAAAATTTTATCAAAGTATGGCATACTTAAAATAACTATAGGTTCCAAATTGTCTGTTCTGTAAATTTTCCTATGTACTCAATAGAAATCTATTAATAATAATGCACAAAAGAAAGTAGAATGAAAAATGCTCACCGAAGATGTAACAATAATAGAAGTAGACAAACAAAATAGGTATCTATAGAAGTGTTCCGAATTGTTCACAAATAAGAGATAGAACCATATTTCTTTCCAAATCGGTCACTATTCTAATGACTGTTTAATAATGCAACTCTTTCGATGTAAAAGGCATGCCACCATGCCTTCAAATGTTAATATTCGAGCTTGTTTTAAGTCGATTAAGATTATATAATTGGTACTTTGAAGTAAAACGAAATCTTTTTAATTTCACTTTGAAGATTATTCGAAAGAAAAATAACTCTGTATTTTCAGAAACAGGTTAACAAACTCATATTGAGTGTTTGTTTTACGATATTTTCACTGGCAAAAATAACAACAGTTCTTTTTATTGGATGGATGTTACACTTCCGACTCTCCTCCTTCGATTCGATCACAACCGATAATTGTAAAAAATAAACTTAATAGTACGTCGTTTTCTAAATGTATGTTTATGTTTGATCATTTTATTTTGTTGATTCTAATGAATTGTTTGTAATTGGTGCAAATACTCTATTATTCATATCGTGAATCATAAGTTTTTAATGATTGTTTTTCGAACCATTCTAAAAATTCTTTTTATCTGATGCTCTATATTTGTAGAATCACTCTATTCTGATATAAGCATTCAAAAGCACCATTTATTTAGGATTCTCTTTAACTATATAGAAAATATATAGGACATTGTTTTCCGTTACGAGATGTCTTTAGAGTTTTGACGAAATCTACAACAACACTGTAAATTGTTGATTGTTTTTTTTCTGCATGCTATTAAATGAATTAAATAAAAAATACCTTCAAATTATCGAAACGACGGTTCAACAAAGTTTTTCTTTTTTTAAGAATCGAAAAGAATCTAATTTTTGTTCGGTTTATTTGTTCAAATATTCTACACATACGTACACAATTACATTATTATAAATAAAACTCAAGTAAATAAGGATTTAAAAAAGAAAATGTACCTTTTGTATTTTACAATTTAAGAGTATGTCTGTCATGGCTTTTAAAGAGGAAACAGCCATAGTCAGATTTTTTTCAGTCTGTGAGGAAAGAGAGATGTTGCTCTCTTCTCCTTAAGTTTCACAATAAAATGGTAGAGAATAATACTCACGCATATTTTGCCAGGTGTTATATGTCTTCGTTAAAATTTCTGTCATTATTATCAGGAGAAGAACATCGAGGACAGTGAGATAACAAATTTTTTTTGCTTGAATTCTAATTTTCTCAGTAACATAACTTCTAAGCAAATTGTATAGTATTTTACGTGATAACACATTAAACGCGTTACAAAACTGATATTTACTTTTATAATAAAAAAGCGTTACTCAAAAACATTTTATCGAAAAGACTGCAAATTTTTATTTCGGTTTGACTTTTGTTGTTTGTCGATTGAGAAAGGATCCGGTTTGAATTTCTTCACTTATAATTATTTGAACACGCATTCTAGATTGTGTTTCATCAAAACAAAAATAACTTGTCTTCGGAGAAAACCTTTAGAAAATAAAATAAAACCTATTATAACACTACTCTTTCATCATCTCGACGAAAATGCTAAAACGATTTGTACATATATGTTGAGTCGTTGTCATTTACACATTGTATGATAGATGCTATTGATGATAAGTACATCAACATGAAGAGCAGCTTTTTTTCTAGGATAATCTTCGTGTTTTCGAAAATGTCAGAATATTAGAAAATTGCTTGAAAAGTAGAACATTATAGATCCCATTAAAAAAAAAATCAGAAATTATCAGAAATTCAAAGCAACTATGAAGCCAACTTTTGCTTCATTTCTTTAGAAAATAATACTAATACATTCTTAAATGTCATCATGGATAGAAGAACAACAAGAAAGACAAAAAGAAAATGTACACATCATATTACTAGCAAACAACCTTCATCTTATCTTATTCTAATAGTTATTAATAATATTCTCTACTTACTAATTGTTTAAGCCCCCCCCCCCCTCAAAAAAAGTCAATTTTCGTCAGAAATTTCGAAATTGAGATAAATGCATAGGGAAGATAGCTCGTCTAAGCATCATAATGAAACATAGAGATGCTTTAACAAGTTTTATGAAAAAAAAAGTTTATTTATATATACTTTACAAAGATATATGGCAGTGAATGATTATTCTCTTCAAATATACCAAAAAAAACCGTATAAAAGGGCAAGAATCTTGAAAAATTTCAGTTCAAAAAATGTTTTTCGTTTCTTCTCAGTTGATGATTAATTGATTTTACTTCCAAGATTTTTCGGTCCAGTGTCTTTCAATATATATAAATATTTTATTTGTTTGAAAGAGCACGTCAATATACAGGGCACCACAGAGTTCTTTTTTAAATTAAGCTTTGTTTTTTATTATATACATACAAACATTTATGTAACTAGACATTCATTTTTGGCGCGTTTCTTGAGTCATTGAACTTCCGATCCCCTTTCTCCGCTAAAAAAGTAAGAATTTCAAAAAAAAGGACTCTGTGGTGCCCCGCATCCTGACATACTCTTCCTAACAAAAAAAACATATAGCATGAGCCTGGACCGAGAAATCTTGGAAGCAAAATGAGCTATTTTTGACCCCTGTTTGGTTCATATCTCTGTCAAACGTCAGAGTATCGAGCTGAAAATTTTACCACAGCCTCTTCACTTCAACCCCAACATATGTTACAAGTTTCAGCCCATTTGAACATACCTGGGTTGAGATCGATTTTTGAGTGAGGGTGGGTCTTAATAATTATAAATTTCGTTCATTAACTCAGGTACTCTATACTGATATATTAAAAAAAAATTGATTATTAAGATGAATTAATTAAACCAAGCATTTCCTAATGTGACTAAACATTCAACTTATTCATTGAGCAAAGAGAAATATTACTTAGTAAACAAATAGTAATGATTAATACGTAAGCAGCAAAATAAGAAAAGTTTTTTGAAATAGAAAAATGATTTTAAACAGAAAACATATACTATTTTCATATTATATATGTTTTTATTATCGAAATCTTCTCCCTTAGAAAATTCGTGGTTGTTAGTTTATATTTATAATTTTGATTTATTTATATTCATTTATTCGTTTAAGATATTAGAAACAATTAAATGCATGATAGAACTTAGTTAACAATAAAGAATTATAATTCATTAAAAGTAGCAAACCATGCATATGATTTGATCATTTTGTTCTTTTATTTTTTTTCTTTGCCTTAACAAATATTTGTATCATTCAATAGAATTATATAATTAAATTTATAAAAACAGGTTACGAATGTTTTAGCATGTTTTAATTATATTTATCTTAAATAGAATGAGTTATATATTATAACAAATTATTTGTTAGTATTTTCACGTTGATCAACACCTATTTCAATCTTCAATGTTACCAACCTGATATAATGGAATCATTCATAGTATTACAAAAAAAAAAAAGAAAGAAACTGCACGCTCAATCAACATTATTAATTTGCCTTGTTTCTCTTTCGCTCCCTCTTGAATACACAATCGTGTTACGATAATATTAAGTTGTCTGCGATGCGTTGATCAACATACATACATACATAAACCTAGTCGAATCAAATTCACAATGACGTCAAGTGTTGTTATCTAGTCATGAAATGAAAACTCTTCTAATCTATAAATGAGCCATTGGTATTGATATATAAAAACAGAGAGAAGAGAAAATTCAAATAGGCTTTTTTTCTTCTCTCATAGACTCCCACCGAAGCGGAATTCGTGACCGAATGAGATGTGCGTTTGTTGTCTCCGTTGATTAACATCATCTGCATGCAACTGTTTTTGGTCGGTGCAACTAGAATGAGTGATCTTCTCTTTTTCTTCATTCTTCTTCATAGATATTATATATGGGCGTGTGCATAGCGTCGGCAACCGACGACGACTATAGACGATTGCGCGATGCAACGGATTCAATCGAAGAGAGAGAGAGCGAAACGATGCCGTGTGTGTATGTGAGTAAGATGCTATCACATCATTATAATGCTCGCCGAGAGAACAAGGCAAATCTCTCTCATTTCCTTTTTTTTCTGTCTCTAAATTGTTTATGGAGTTGGAACGCACGAGCGCCTGTATACAATAAACAAGTCTCTATGTATGCTTCCAAGATGTGTGTATGTTAAGAAAAAAAAAAAAGAAAAGGAACTTTCTTTTTCTTCTCTATCGTGATAGAAAGTCGATGCTAGAAGGCAAAATGGATTGTGTATGAGAAAGAAAAAAAAATATCTATCTGAAGAAAGTAAGTTCTGCAATAAAAAGACGACAATTGATAACAAATCGATTGACAACAGCATGTCTTTAACTGTCTTATCGACATAATTCTACTAAGAGATTATATGCGAGTGACAATTTTTTTTTTAACAAATCAATTGATAAAAGAGTTAGATTGATATCTTTATTTGGCTAATTTGATCTTAACAAAAAAACATGTTTCATTTTATTTTTCGTTGTCTGTGATTGAATTAAATCTATTATTAAAATTAATTTAGTTATGATGAAAAAATAGTTGAAAACTAATTATTTTATATAATTATATGAAAAAAAAAATAATAATAAGAATTTATAATGATTCTAATGTTAGAATGATAGAAAAATCAATGTGGACAAATGATGTCGATGATTTGTATATAGAATTCTCTGTCGATGACCTATCATAGCATATGGTATTCTTTGCTTGCTATGTTTCTCTCGTATGGTTCCATTATCAGACATGTAGATGATAATAATGACGAAGCAAGTAGCCTTAAGAAAAGATCAATATCCATTCTCTTTCATATACACTCGTTTTGATGTAAATGTCACATAGAATAAAGAAGAAAATACCGTCACCATCACCACCTTTACTACCAGTCGACATTGTCGTTGTTTCACTAATTGTATTGACATAAATCTGCTAGTTGTTGCCTGTTGTCATAGTGGTATCGATTACCATGTGTGTGTGTGTATGCAAACTCTTTTTTTTTTCTAATCATACTTTTTTATAAAATTATGAAAGATAAAAGTATAAGAAGAGAAGTTGAGTTCAAATTGTATCGATGTCATTGATGATAATAGTCAGGGAAATGATCGTTATCTTATATATATATATATTTAAATCTTAATAATGATTTCTTTCGACTATCATCCATACTAACCATGACAAATAAACCCACATAAACACATGAAGATTTTTTTTTTCTTTTTCTTTTTGTTCTTCATTCTTTTTTTTATCGGCCGATTTCTTTTCTCTTTTTTTTTGCTAGTCCCCATCGACGAAAGCAAATAACCGAAAAAATGAGGAAAAGAGAGAGAGAGAGAGAGCGAGTGAGAGAAGACGAGTTTGCCAACATACATCACACTAGACACACATAAAAATCTTATTCTTCTCTCTCTTTTTGTGATGCTAGCATGGCGTGAACATAACACATAGTCGATAGGGGAGAGAGAGAGAAGAGAGAGAGAAAAAAAAGTGACATTACGCTACAAATACATACAACAACACTCTTTCTCTCTATAGACACATATATCAGTAAGAAGTGCCTAATGATGAGGATGATGATAGAAAGATCATTCTTATACATCCAATGATCCACTTAACTTTTTTTTTTTCATTATTTTCTTCCTTTGTGAACAAAACTTATTTCATCATGATTAAAACGATAAAAGGTATGTTTATTTTTTTCTTTCTTCTCATTTGACAATTTAAAACAGCATTCATCGAAAAAAAAAGTATTTTTTGGTTAGAAGAAAAGTAAAAAAACAACAAAAAGAAATATGTTGATAGCAACAACTCTATTGATTTCTATTCTTATTCATCCTTTCTATTAAATGTAAAACACGCTTTTGACAGTTTCTTGGCATATGAGTCATCTGAAGAAACCAAAAACAAATACATCGGAAAAGAATAACATAAAGAAAACTGAGTATATAAAGAGTATTACCAATCAATATTTTTTAAGATCAATAAATGACTGTGCAGGAAGGTAGTCATCACATCCTAGGAGAAGGCCAAAACAACAACAAAAAATGTTGTAGATAATTCAAATAGAAAGCAGAGACATTTACTCGAAGGCTTAGAGAAAATCTACCATTTCAAAAGTACCACCAACTAGTTATTGCTATTATTTTACAGAGATAAAATGTCATACATATGTATATATGTATACATATATATATATATACAAAATTGTGAGTTTGTCCTATTATTATTATCATTATTATTATTATTATTCTCGATATTACAGTAGATAAGCGTTGGTAATGCACGCCTGAAATTTTTCTCAAACCTTTGCTCTTAAATGAATAGGTGAGCAAAGTTTCAGGTGTATTGACCCAACACATGTTCTTCATATATCAATGTATATTCAACTTATTCAAGTAAGTGTGTCACTAATACCACCTGTTTATGCGCGAAGACCAATAATGCCAATAGCAGCACCACTTGAACAAATATGCGTGTCAATTAACATATCTCTACATCGAAGGAAAAGCAAGAGAAAGAGACAAAAGGCCAGATATCGATTCATCCCACATATTATTACTAACGATGTTTTATATATTTATATATATATATATATCTGGATGCACGTACACATCTGTACTTATTGTCGGAGATCTTTTCTCTTCGAGCAAGGACTAACGGAAAGGGTAAAGAAAGAGAAAACATCCTGTGATAAACCTTGATCAGAATATTTACAGATGATGAGGAAAACTGCTTCACTTATAAACAAAGTGAAACAGTAATCTGATCAGACAACACTTGAGACATCTTCTCCAGTCATTTCATTGTTTTATCCTATAAAACAAAATCAAATTGCATAATAAATGTTTAAATAGAATATATATATGTCACTGGAACGAACGATTTTTTCATCAGATGAAAGTGTATCGAATTCTTTCCCTTTTACATAAGAGTTGAACGTTGTCCCTGTTGTATATATATATATATATATATGGATCAATATCTACCATCACTTTCCTATCTTATTGATTATTGCATCCGAATCGGATGTACTCTTCCTCTTTCTTTCTCTTGTCCTAATTCGATTAAAAGATAAGCAGATCCACTTGTGTCTTGTGCTCTACTGTACTATATATTGTGATTAGCTTGTTAGATTCTTTTTTTCTTTTCTTGACAATCTGAATCAACAATTCATCGGAAATATTTTCTTAATTACTGATTATTTTATTTAAAGTTTATTTATTTTTTTTTCTTTGTTATTAGTCAAAGAAGCTAATGATAAGTTAAACATTTTGTTATATTAATCAATTTTGCCCTATTGCATAGAATTGAAAAGAAAACGAGACTTTTTTAGAAATTACTTCAACGTATAATACTTTTGTCAATTGTCAAGTATCGTGTGTAGCAAGGAGATCGATAAGACTGTCGTGAATGTCACTAAGAATATCGTCATACTCAAAGAAAAATGTAAGATGAGATGTTCTAACAAGGTCTATTTAATTGTGTAATAACCTTCGAATGAGTAAATAGACACATAACTAAAAGTTTCTTAGTTATTCTGCACACATTATCTGGCGAATGCCTTTTTTTTTTATTAAAAATTTGATTTAAATATTTTGCTTCGATATCGTCACTATTCAATATATTCATCGGATTTTTTTCTATCTAATACGAGTTCGTTACTATTGTTTCTTTTTCTTTTTAAAACATTCAAAAAAAAAAAAAAGTCAAGTCTTCTTCTTTTTCTTTATTATTCTTTACATATGAAAATGATTTGCCATCGTCATCTTTTTTTTCTCTCTGTCTCTATTGTAATCGAGATCTTTCTTGACAATCATTATCCGAACATGACCAATATTGACGTTTTGCCGTCTTTTGGCTCCTTCTTTTTTAGACGCCAATCTCTTTCTCTCAATGTTTTATTTGAACAGAAAAAAAGGCGAGAAACAGAGAGATATTTGCCTACTTTTAATTATTCGACGACAAGTAGAGAAAGAAATGTCAACAAAGCAAATCTCACAATTTCTTTAATGGTGCCTACCTAATAAAAATGCTCAGTCGATTTGATGGTGATCGAACAAGGTCAAAATAATGCAGGAAACGGATGTTCAATAGCACACAGTGAATACTGACGAATAAAACACAAGCAGAAATCATTTGAAATTTTGATTTTTTTTTAGATTTATGTATTGTTATAAAACTGAATTATTATTTAAAAAAAAAAATTAATTAATGACATCTGGTTTTTGTTTGTAAATTGTCATCATATTTTTTTTTTTGCTGAACAGATGTTTTATTTCGAATGAAATAAAAACATTTAATTGTATTTCATATGATATAACAAAAATTTACTTTTGGAAACAATTCCAAGAATATTTTGAGCTTTATTAATGAGAGAAAGTTATGAGAACATGTTAATACATGTCATGAAAATTAAATACTTGATCAATGAGAGAAATTCAAAATTTGAAACAAAAATTTCTTTGTTAACCATTCTATGCTATTGCAAGAATTGAAAAATTTGAATCAAAGATTACATATTAAAGAGCTTGTTTTTGATAGATTAAGTTTTAATATTCAATTCGAAAATTTTATCTGTAAGCATTACTATTCAGTTAAATTGATTAAGATAAAACGATAAACGATTTTTTTGGTTTTGAATTTCAATAAAACAAAGTTTACACATTTGAAAATAGTGCATATAAAAAGAAAATCATCTTGCTTTATTTTTGCATGACTTTGAGCAGTTAACATATTTGTAGCTTCTTAGTATATAACTTCAATCGAACTCACGTTCAATTTAAACGATATTATTCGTTACTGATGATTTTTAAATGGAATTGATTGAGACATTCACTTGTTGTTAAATCATGTGCTAGATCTCAAAAATTTTTATCGATGGAAAGCAGTATTCTAATAATGCTATGTCGTATTGGAAGATTAATGTTTTATAGATACATACAAAGAAACATTCCGATGTGTCTATTGGTTTTTCATATCCTGAAAAGAGTTCATGTTCGTAACTTATTTCTGTCGAAATATTTCATTTTTACTACATTTTTGTACCACAACGCATTGGTCGCTATCAGGGTCATATGAAAAATCAATTTTTGACTTAAAAATTTGCATTAAGAATGTCTCAATGCGATTTGTTAATTCTGAAGATTTCGAATGTTTTGATTGCTCCTATCCGAAAGAAGCTGTTAGCGTAATCCCCGCGGCACTAAAATGTAAAACACAATGTAGCTGCTGTTGTTAATCACAGATAGATTGTTTCGTTCTGTCTATCTTGGGACACATATTTTTTTCACCGTCATTTTACTTAATCCTTCAGAAATAAAATAAGGAAGTAGTTGATATATTGTAACGAGCCATTATTAATATACAGTCTTTAACCGTATATTAACAACGTCGGTCACGGGTGTGGGAGCAAAAGGAGGGGACGGAACAAATTTCTATCCTACATACTTCAACACTTCTTATGTGTTAATTGATAGGAAAAAAAAATATTCGATCTTCTACTCGTATCTAAGAATAGAAGACATTGAGAAGTTTGAAATCTTTAAAGTAAATTAATTGCATAGAGACTTTTTTTGTCGGTAAAAAGTTTCAAAACGAAAATCGAATTTCAAGTGATCTAGTAGGAGGTCATGATGTTGTGCTAAAAAATGTAATAAAAATTATATATCTTGACACAAATAAGTTATGAACATGAACTGCTTTCAAGACATTGAGAACTCATTAAAGTCTACGGAATGCACATTAGCTTGATTTGAAAGCAAATTGACATATGGAAACATTTCCTTATTAGCACAAACTCGTTGAATTCATCTTTCTGTCGTCAACATGTTCATAGGCGTTTGTTTTTCAACTCATTTAGTTTTACTTCTCGAGGTCAAACAAAAATAAAACTTTTTTTTTTTTTAAATATAATGTATCTCTATTAAATATAAGAGAACAATTTCCATTTGAAATCTTCATTCAATAATAAAAAACAATAACTATGAAAATGTTACGTAATTTTTTCAAAATTAATATGAAGGACATATGTATTCTTCCAAAGACGAAAACTAAAATTTTCTTAACTTTTTTTTCGGTTTTTCATTAACATATAGACACTAAAATATTTTCTAAATGAAAGAAATTCAATCTTTTCGTTTTGTTAATTTTGTCTAGAAATCAAATTTTGAAAAAAAAAGAAATTATCAGAATGATCCATGTTTCTTCAATGTAATAAGAAGAATCGAGTCGACACTGTTTTCATAGATACTACACATTATTTTTGGTATGGATGCTTTATTTTAAAATATCACTCGAATGATCTTTGGCGGCTTTTTAAAAATTTGATTTTTCTATTCGAAGAATCAATAATATAAAGCAATTCATGTAAAAATACTAACTCTAAAAAGTATTCATTATCTATAAAAAAAAAATTGTTCACTAGGTCGAACACAGTATTTTGAAGAAAAGGGACACCAATCTGATTAATTATAAGTCTTATATACATGATAGAAGACAGCTTTCAGAAACTTTAACTTAAGTACAACTGTCACTTTACTCATCACAATCTATTTAGTCAGAAAGTTTCAAATATTTCTAATGAAATATTCTTCAAAAATCCTTGAGAAAGATCAAGATTGTCGGTATTTTTTAGGAGTGAAAGAAGCTGATAATTGTCGCAGAAAGTATTCTCACTTGTGAAGTGTCAGAAGTGGTGAATGAAACTCAGTGTGATTGGACTCCTCCTACAGCAGACGACTTACGACCAGTTCGTCCTTTCCCAATCCTACTTTTTTCGTAACGACATCGCCTTCATACTTGTATTTGACTTTCTGCCAGAGAAAGGCAAATGATGTTTCAAAATACGTTCTTTGTTCAAAGTTACCACTATGCTGTAAAAAAGTGGCAGAAGTATTAACATTTTTTTTTAGAAAGTCGGAGATGTTGGGTCTCTCTTAGTCGAGAAACTGGGGTAATGACAGTACGCACATGTTTATGTAATTCGAGATTATTTATACAAATAATTAAAACTTTATTTTTATATTGTCAAATGTTGATAATTCTTCATTATTTATTAACAGTAAAAATAGATAAAATAAAATACTATTCCTTATGCAGAAAAAAAAAACTGCAACAAATCTGAAGAATCTCTTAATTTTTATCAATGCTCACAATTTTATATTGAACTCCATTGATAACTACAACTGAACCATCGAGATTATTTGCATCTAGTTGATTACTTGATGATGATTGATCTTCAGTTGTATTTATTGTTAACACTGGTTTTGATGAACTTTCTTTGGATTCTTCTTTTGATGGAATTGATGATGTTGATAATTCTGATGTTATACTCGAAGTGGATGATACCATTTGATCAATATCGACTCCAGTATGTTGTTGAAATAAATTTCGTAATTGTTCATATTCTTCTTTTAATGTTTGTAAATTTCTTAGTAATATTTCATTATCTTCTTCTAATTGATTGATTGATTTCATTGTTTTTTCATGCTCACGACGAGTTTTTTCACGTGATTTTTGAACACTAATATTATTCAACTGACGCTTGTGTTTATAATGTGGATCGACACGTTGAACAGAACGACGTTGCATTGTTATTATGAAGAACTATCGATTAACAAAAAAAGCAAAGAATAATTTTCTGATTCGAGACTTTAATAGTTAGTTGATGTATGATGACAGATCGGATTTCATTGGTTGATAATGACGCATGAAATACACAAAAAAATTGAACGAATTAAAATTATTATTAAGTTTTCCTTCATTAATCATTGTTCTTCATGTTGGAAAGTTAGGTGATTAATTAAAATTACGTCAATTGTCTTTGAAAAAAGTTCTTTGATAAAGTTTTGAAAAGGAAAGCAAGTTTCGATATTTAGTGACATCTTTCTTTCCTAGGCTTTATCTTCACTAGAAAAATAATGCTGCATAAGCTTCGTATTAAATCGACATGCATTGTCACCTAATATTTTGATCCATATTAGTCTTGGTTTGATAACACATAAATCAACTATTAAAATTTCATCCTAAGAAATTTAATGTTTCTAGTTATATACCTCGTAAAAACAATTGTTAAAAAACAACCTTCTTCATTTCTATTTTTGAGTTTATATTTCAGTGTAATTTGTAGTGTATGATGTCAAGTACTTGCCATTATTAATACTTATAACGTGACTTCGTCGAGGCACATTCATTATTGTAATTAGTCAAGTAAGTTTTTTTTCCATTCGCTCATTAAGTTCAATTCGCCTCTTAACAATGTATTAAATCTCTATTCAGTTTTCGACCAATCATGTTTCTTAATTTAGCATTAAGTTTTCTAATAAAGACAAACTCCTAGCTTGGAATTAGAGTAATTGCCAATCATCTACATGTTTTTATCATTAACACAATCTACATGAAGCATTAATTATATGATTATTTACGAGAAAAGCATTTGATAGATCAAATAACAACTTTTCATTACTAAAATATTTTCTATAAATTAGTAACAGAGTTAACTCTTGTAAGATCCTTTCCGCAGTGGGACGTCCCACTGTTGGAGGAATGATGCGCCAAAAGTAATAGAAGACGTCTTCTAATTAATTGATTACTCGCTAAATCGGAAGTTGAATCAGTGTATTTACATCAAAACATGCTTAGGTTTTAGAGCTTTCAGCTAAAAAATCTTAAAAAATTGAAGTCCATATTATCTTTAGATTTTGAAAATCATAATAATATCTTCCAAAACTTTTCAAATTATCAAAATAATAGAAGATCTCTCTGAAAATATTTTAGATCTTAACAAAATAGAAGACACTGGGTCCTTTTTTGCGGTTTATGCTTTAATCTCGAACAATGATGGACAATTATTATATAAATATCATTTCACTAGTCGCTTAATTGCTTGCCGATTGCATATTACTACCGTTCATCACTTTTCCAATTCTAAATAGTAACTAAAATCGTTGTTAATATATGCTCAACATGTAAAATAGTTGTGTACTATTAATCGAAAAAGAAAACATTGAAAAGCATTAGTCAATTTTCAATTAACTCAAACAACTGAAATATAATCATTAAAAACATTAACAATTCAACCTCATCTTTCAATATCTCACATTTCAACAAAACGATTTTATTCATGGAAAAAACATACCTATCTATATAACATGATTTTATCACTATGAATCTTATTTATCAGATTTATTATAGAAGAATATAACGATTAATCATACTATTATCAGATTAACTAGTTCAATCGACAAATTACAATACTCTTTTCAGAATTCAAATAATTATATTCTTAAACAATATTATTTATCTAGTCTACGATGCATTATTATATGATATGGGATTATATCATTCTTTATTGAGAATGTTAATCTTTAACAATTTAATATGTTAATTACACAATCAATATATATACCAGA
>CAJNOP010000051.1:583282-627591 GCA_905250075.1 Rotaria sp. Silwood1 | reverse complement strand
TATTTTTCGTTTTTGTGATTGAAAAAACTAGAAAGCCCTGTTTCATTAAAATTGTCCCCACATTACGCAAATTTATCTGCGCTTTTCTTTTTCTCAAAAAAGTCGAAAAATGATGTCAAAAACCCCTCCTTGGTAATCAAGTTTTCTGGAAACCTTAATATAAGCTAAAATAATTTTTTAATATGATTTACGAAAGAACTCACTTTGTTTTTGTTGAGTAAGAATCCTAAGTTTCATGGTAAATGAGTAAACATCTGCATAGAGATGAATCGATCAAAAATAGTCTATTCGTACTCTGTCACGTTGTTAACAGCGAGTAAGCTCAGTTTTTTTTAAAAATCTATACATGCTCGAAAAAAAAAGTTTGCATAGAAGTTCTGTAGCCTCAATAGTCGTCTACAGCATGTACTATTTAGTTTTCAAAGCTATCCTCTCACTTTACAATTTTTTACATTCAAATACGTACAGTGAAAGTTGATGTCCTTTTCAGATCACGTCGCTAACGCTAGGTTTTTTTTAGTAATAACTCCTCTCAACAATGATCTCTAGGGCTTATTGTTTCAGGGTATATAGGGTAACCTAACATACATATATTAGCTATAGCAAGCGATCAATGGCAAGGTAAATAATCTAAATGAATTCTAGGTAAAAGACCTATTTCAGTCATCTAAGAATAGGGTGGGATGTGTCAATATGCGTATTGATGTCAGTCCACTCTTTACACCCACACCCACCGTATCTTTTACCATCCGTACCCTACCCTATTGATTTGCTACCTCAATCCTACCTTATAGGACTCTGTTTCAGAGTTAAATGGCCGTAGATATTTTTTTGGAATAACCTGTACACAGAAAGAGAGAAGTAATTTGAATTTTTGCATATTATCTAGAGTCAACAGTGCTCTATCTTTTTGTAAAGACGATGCAAAATTTCTGTCACTTTTCTTCATGGGTATGTTATGAGTTTTGAAGATGAGCTTAATTCGCTTTGGAAACAAAATAGTTTATCAACTATAATATAATGAGCAGATAGCCTGACCTCCCTTGTATCCATCCGCAAAAGGCCAAAATCAGTCACCATTTGGGTTCAAAAGATAGAAAGATTTTTGTGAAAGCTACCCACTAAGTTTTTTCAAAATCTTGATATTTAACACATTGCTTAGTAAAAGTTTTTAGTGGCCTTTGTCTTCAACACATGATTTATTAACCTCCGGAATGTTTTTCCTATTGCAAAATGTTATCATAAGTCATATGTTGAACTTATTTTGTTGAGAATGAATTATCATCTTCAGAAAGTTCTCTTCATCCTTTATTTTATTACTGTTCTCATTGGAATAATTTCCTAAATCCAGATCGCTCAATTGAAAAGAATTTTAAGATGTTTACGTAAATTTACCGTAAAAGTAGATATTCATCCACATCAATTGTACTACAGTTAATATAATCATTATTCTCATGGTCACTTAGATATTCTTCTATCTGCTCAACATAAATATCGACCCTCTTAAATATTGTCTCATCCTGTACCAGTGTGCTCACTTCAATCGCAGTAAACTTGATGTTTCTATCACGTATTTATGTTTTCATATTGGTCCGGTTAACTCTATGCAATGTAAGGCACGGTGTCTCTCAAAAGAGATCTACATAGCACGATGATTGGAAAACTACATCACATATGCTCGCACACATACTCACATCACTCGTGAATCCCACATGTGCTCATTTAAATCCAATGAGTGCTCTTCAAACACAATTTCTTAGGAAAAAACATTCTGAACGTTAATAAATCATGTGATGAAGACAGAGGCCACTAAAAACTTTTACTAGGCAATATATATGTTAGATATCAAGATTTTGAAAAAACTTAGTGGGTAGCTTTCAGAAAAATCGTTATATCTTTTGAACGTAAATGGTGGCCGATTTTGACCTTTTGTGAATGGATAGAGGGGAGGTCAGGCTATCTGTTCATTATATTATAGTTGATAAACTATTCTGTTTCCAAAGCGAATTAAGCTCATCTTCAAAACTCATAACATACCCATGAAGAAAAGTGACAGAAATTTTTCATCGTCTTTATAAAAAGACAGCAGTGTCGACTCTAGGTAATTCGCAAAAATTCAAATTACTTCTCTCTTTCTGTGTTCAGATTATTCGAAAAATACCTACGGTCATTCAACTCTGAAATAGATATTAGTAGGAGACGGTATAGGTGTTGGTCTTATTTTCATCTGCAAATATATACACACACATTCAGAATTGAGATTTTAAGTTTGACTAGACACGATTGGAATTCTAACATTGATTACATACTTATCAGTCAGGACTGAAATATTTAGTTTTATCTAGTCAATATTACAGTTCGCCGACGACATGTACGTGAAAATTATCGATCATGGGCTTCAAGGTATTATTTCGGAACTTTCAGAAAACAAGTAACGTCTATCGAGACTTGATTCGCTTGGCCCTAAGCTGAGTGTGTAAAAATGTACATATAGATACATTTAAATATAAAAGTAACTTAAGTAACGTACTAGATAAACACAAGAGATTGTTTGACATATGACTATGATTCGTTTCATAAAATCGAATTTGAATATGTTACACTTGAAGGATGGTGTTTAGTTTATAAACGCAATGTGATTGTTTTTTTTTCTATAGAAATTCTACAGATTTGTTGATAGCTGTAATGCTATAACTTTGTTTACTTTGATTCTTTAATGCTATTCTTAAAACTTTATTTTTAATCATTTGTGTTTCGAACTGCTGAATTTCTATGAATGATATGCACATATAAAGAGTAATGCATTGGTTTTTAAAAATTTTATACTTTATCTTTGAATATTTTAGAAAACTTCAAATTGAAAACCTTTCGGAGTTCTCATGATTCATATTGTCCTCTGTCATCTTCACGTTTGAAATAAAATGCATTATATATATATATTTATAAAATAACATAGAAATCAATACAATTATTTACAATGAGTAATAGAAGTGAGTCAAAAGTAAGAAAACAGTTTTTTTTTTAGTTGCATTTCTGTATATGAATGAGAAAATCTCTTATTGATATCACATATACTATTAATAGTTAATTTTTGAGAATTTTTTGTAGGTGCATAGAAAAAAAGAAAGATTTAAATACATAAACATACAATTTATGCAAGCTTCAAATGTCTTGACAATATTTATTTACGATTCATTCCAACAAAAGGATAAGTTTATCGACTCGTAACCAAACTTTCTTCTCGACCGGTAGATGTAAGATATTCTTTTTTTAGATTGATTTATATTTAATTCACTATATGTGATCAGCTCTTTTATGAAACATGATCTCAAAAGGAGTGTTGAAATATATGGGATAGGAATTCGCATCACTCTTTCCCTCCTTCTCCATGTATCACAGGTTGTGATAGACATTGTTCATATACGACCTGAGATTGTATATCAATAACGTTTCATTAAGATTTATGAACTACTTCTTTATTCCGTTTTTGATAGATTAAAGTAAAATAATAATGAATAAAAGTGTTCTAGAATCGATAGAATAAAATAATCTCTCTATGGTTAGCGTCAAAGGTTACATCACGTTTCACATTCTAATGCAGCAGAGACAGAGCTAACATCTTTTCGATAAAATATTAGAATGAATTCAATGTATTCTTTTTGATGGTTGAAAAATTCAATAGTTTTTTTTTTTTGAGAATTTCTTCAATAGATAATATCAGATTGACTAAAATTTAAAATCTATCTATTATATTATGAAAAATGAATATGTTAAGATCGGCTAGTATTAATCATATAAAGCGAACATGAATAGCTATCTTGAAAATTTTAAGCAGAAGAAGAATAAGTTGATTTAACATCAAAATCAAAATATGTGTCTGGAAATGGTTCATTTTTAAGTGTATAATGCCACCATTCTTTTTCATAATTAATAAAACCAACTTTTTCCATAATATCTTTAAACATCATTCTCATTTGTTGATAAATTTCATTCACAAGTCTACTATTTATATGCGATGCTTCATCAAGTAAATCAAATGAAGAACCCATATCAACAGTTCCATCATCTAAAAATAAAATAGTTGAATTATCATTAAGAGTTCTTTTTATTGGTATTAAAGGATTTAATAAGCGTTTGCCAATTGGAATTATAGTCAAATCAACTGTACTTCCTCTTGTATGACCAGACTTTTTAGCAATATATTGTAATGTAAATAAATCTTCTTTATTAATACGAGGATAATAATGATCTTTTTTTATTTGAGCATCATTTGGATCTTCACTCCATTTAATAAAATGATTAACACTTTTTTGCGGACGATAACTATCATAAATAACTAATTCATAACCATGTTCTTTAACCAATTGTTGTGCTTGTTTTAAAGCTAGAGCAGCTGCTTCTGTGACAATTGATACATTTGAATAGTAACCATTAATAACACATCCTATGAAATTTTCTTGACTTGCATATCGTAAACTAACTTGAATATCGGGTATGATATCATGTAAATAGACAAAACCTGATGGTAATCTTTCACATACAGAAGACATTACATTTAAAGAAAAAACACAAGTATGACTTCAAACAAAAGCATTTTTTATGTTTTTCTGTTCTGTGATTTTTTTTTATCTTATCTGTATAGGTCATACTGTGTCTAGGTGTTAGATCAACATAAAAGTATATTGATTTATGTACATCTTTTTTTTTGTTTTTCGTTCTGTATTTGTTACATTCATATATATATTTATTTTTAAATTCAAAAGTGCATTATTTGACTATGTTAGCATAAATTTGAATTGAGATTTATACAAGAATGTTTTTGTTTTGTAACCAAACTTCGATGTAGAAATTACTTTTTTCGAATGACAATTTCTATAAAATAATATTGGTATAAAGACAATTAAAAGCAATAAACTTATAAGTAATAGAATGTTTAAATGTGCTCATGAGTTGAAACCCGACTGATTAGTACAGCGATGCACTTAAGCATGGTATACATCAAGTGCGAAGGTTTTGCGTTCTATCTGATATGGACAAAATAGTTTGACATCGATAGATATATTGTTATTCTTTTGTATGTTTTCGTATCTATTTGTTTTGCTTTTCACACTGTCTACTATAAAACATTCTGATACAGATGATGGTGTTTTGTCTTAGACTTGCCAAGTGATTCTCTCTTCTGTATATGGTAGTTTTTTTGCGTGCTCAAATGCATTTATGCAATCTGTTTTAACAGTCTCTTTTGAATGTGCTGCAAGCAAACTCAGAACTGGAATATTTCTTGTTTGTATCAAACCTGAACATGAACTGTTCCATGTGAACACCGAATTAGCATTCGAGTTCGGTGTATGCATAATTGGAGGTTTGTTAGGACTATTAAATTGTCATATTTCTTTGTAAATATGAGCATCACATGTAGAATTAGTTGTGAGCTTTTAATAAAGTTTTGAAAACAATCTTCACCTGCTAATTTTCAATGTATACATAATCAAAAAATTAAAAATTGAACTATACTATTTATTCAAATCTAGATGATACATTATTGTTTTTTCTAATTATCTTGGAATTAGTATATAATTCACTGTATGATTTCTTCAGGAAATGTTAATAAAAAATAACAAGCCTTTTATGAGATAAAATCCAAAGCATGGCTAAATCTCAAACAAAATCATACTTTACCTATGGACATTTTCGTTTCAGTACGTTCTTTTCTATATGTCTATTCAATACATCCGAATCAGTCGTGTATATTAAACTTGAAAGTTAGATTCCATTGCTCAAGATTTAAAAGAAAAATTAGTTTGTATGACAAAATTTTATATCTATAGCATGACTCGTACTCGTCTTCATGGACAAGTTAAAGTCTATTCTTATTTTATGTTTTCGCATTCATGAAAAAGATAAATACGCTCGAATATAGACTTAAACGGGTTCAGAGTTTGGACATGCTTTTTTAATCATTTCGAACTAAAATGACAGACTGAATCGACTCGGAGTTATTAGGTATTAAGAGAAACGATTCTTACCAAAGTTTTTCTTAACTGCACTACAGAAAAACAAGTGATGATAATGCCAAGCTTGACAGAAAACAATCACCAGCTAATTCTCTTCTTAATGCACAATAGATTCGACTCAGACATTTTGTGTATATTATAAACCGCTTGTAACGTGACGTTCGTCAAAGAGCTTTATCACATTTGTACATATATTCAAAAAAATCGTGATAAGTGTCTGTTATAGTTACTAAAGAATGTTTTATAGTGATAAAATTAGAATTATAAATAGTTTTAAATAGTTTCACATATGTTATCAATTATCTTTGTATTCCAGAAAATAACTGCAAATAATTATTAAATTTGACAAATAAGAAAACTCTTTCAACTGATCAATCAGTTTTTTAATGAAAAATATTTGATTGCAGGTTGTCTTCCATGCTGATCGCAAATATATGCATGAAAAATTCTCGCAAGTTTCACATGCTAATTTTTGAGAAAAGCACTATATGACTAAACAATTTTATAGATAAAATAGTTTTGTGATCTGTTTAATTTATATAAGATACCGAGTTATCGATAACACAGTAATGTTTCCAGTTTCAAATCATTTTTCTTTTGAAGAAAATACAACCTTTCTAATTTATGTACCGAATACTTATCAATATTTCAATGCGAAATTTTCGAGATGATATTATTCTACTTAAAGCTAATGTTTTGAAGAACAGAAAAGATTATTGAGTTATGCACAATACAATTCGTTCCATAACCGGACTAGATTTAAAACGATTTTGCTTAAATGTTTGTTATTCTAGAAAACCGGCTTTATATAAAGCTAGTATTTGAAGACCTAAGAAATTTGTCATGTCTATATTCGAAATTAATGTGATCGACAACTTATAACCCACTAGTTTTCGATGAGAAAGTGATTGGTCATAGCCGTTTGTTTGGCTTGTTATAGACTCGAAAATCAGGACCTGCGTCTGTAACAAGCAGGCAGACGCTCAGACACGACAGCCCGTTTGGATCTCTATTCCATGTTAAGTAATCACTGTTCTTCTGTATCCGTCAAACAATCTATATCAATGAACGTTGGATATAATTAAAACTTTATAGCAGAAAGAAGCCTAATCAATGATTAAAGTACCGAAAATACGATAAACATGGCATGACATTATACAACAATTAGTTGGTAAAACTTGGTTTGAACTCTTCATTACTCCAGTTGTAGGCAATGATTTTATTTCAGTTCATTGTATTCTTCCTATAGTGATGCTGTTTTTATTGTTCGATACATACGCGTAAGCAGGTTTGAATTAAGAAGAAATTCAATCAACAGTATATCATTTTTTCGAGAATTTGTCATCTCTATTTTTTTTATTGATGTCAAAGGAGAGCATATATTTGACCTACGGAATTGATCAATATCACTATCAAATCAAAAAAAAGACGACAAAGAACAAATTTAATATATTCCTAGTTTCATATGATTTTCTTGGAGAAAAACCTTACTGTACCAATTCGTCTATTTGTTAGCTCATCAAGTTAAAAAAAATAACCAAACATGGATTCTTATTTTTGGACTGCCACTAACGTCTCACAAGACAGAGCAAAACATTTTTAATGATTTCTTTGTAAATGAACAATTCTTTTTTAAGAAATATGGTCTGTTATTTTCTCGGTGACTTATTCTTGCATTATTAACAACCGTTTCTACTAGCCTATGTATTTTTCTTACCATTTAGAGAAAAATCATTGTTCTATTAAAAAAGAAATGAGTCATTTGTCTTACTCAATTTAAAAACATGTTTTTTAATCATTTGAAAGCAACGTATTATAAATAAGGGTTGCTTTATAGCACAGCTGGTAAATCCAACGATGTACAAAATATCGAACAAGCATGTTGCCGTTCTAATGGCCATTTAGTTCAAAACATCGTTCTCATCTGATTGGATAGCAGGATTGATTAGAAACATAACAGTTATTACCAGCAAAGCCTTGGCAAATGAAAAAATATTGTCAACCGTATTAATACATTTACTGATTGTGATCAAGACATTTTCGATCTATTAACAATCGACAACAGAACACTATGTATTATTTGTTCTGGTTCTGTTGAACAGGCTCTGGTTCAAATTATTCCGAATGTAATTCCAGTGAATTCAATTTATATTTTCTGTGATACCAAAACAACTGTAGAACAATCAGTCAAAGAATAACCCAAGATCAATGTTTTTTCTTTTTGAAAGAGGTTTCACCGATCTGTACAGCTCTAAAGCAAGTCACTCAATAAAATGAACACAATGTATTTTCTATTAGTTTCATAGTCATCGGCAATAATACCTTTAGTAAGGATTTAAATCAATTGAACTCTTCATTTAGGTCTATATGAATTCTCAAAGAAATTTTACTAAGTATCCAAGTTGATAAAAACAGGCATAAAGGAATGTATGGACTATCGACGAAAACAGTTCGCCAATAGCAATAATAGATTGAAAATATTGATGCACTGGAAGTTAAATAATATGAGAAAATCATTTTCTGATGTTACATGCATGAATATTTTTTGATATTCAATGATCAATTGTGCCATTGGAATTGTAGACATCCCTATTACAACTAGAATAGATTTCTTCGTTAGTGACTTTTATTGCTGTATTGAAAATTGTATAGAGAACATTTTGGTAGCCATCTACTTGCACAATCGTTTATTTTCTATCGAAATCAAAGTTTGTGAAATATAGATTTTGAACAACTGTTGAAGATAAAAAATGACTTTGTGTCTTCTCATAAAGTTTTATATTCCAGAGTTAAACTCACAACATTTCTCCCGGATTCGCTCGTTAAAATAGCCGACTTGATTATAGGATAATAAGTCTACGCTACTATGCTGAAACAAGCATTTGATGATCGTGAAAAAGTGAGCATTGTATCATAAATCTGAATGAGCAAAGCACAACCAAAGAGAATACACAGAGGCAATTATATTTTATGAAAAAATACGATAAATCGACTATAAAACTTTTCTTCGAGATCAACTAAATTCACCTTTATTCTACAATAAAAATAGTAATGTGTATTTCGACATAAATAAATATTCAAAAGTACTTTCTCTTTATGAATATGCTGTGGATATTGGACAGTCTTCACTACCGCCAAGGCACCTTGATCTCTAACTTGTTGAAAAGAACTTCAACCTTGTTAAAAAAAAAAGACAATATTTGAATAGCAAGTTTTCAATAAACTCAAATGGTTACGGATATATTGCAGGTACAGAAATGTTTAAAAGATTTCGATGTCTTAACGACACAGACTTTTCCTATGTATGGTTATAAATTGTCAACGGATAGCAACTCGAATGTGAACTATAGAGAATAAAATTTATTTATGATTAAAGTATACTACTATTTTTATTCTAGTGTAACAACAGTTTATTGTACTTACAAAATAAAAACATCATAAGAAAATGTCTATTATACTATTTTTTAGGGAATGTAAAATGGTCGGAAAACGTTTAACAATAATGTATTATTGATCTTTTTCTATTATGTTAAGTACCTAGCTGAAACCCAAATAGTAATATTAATAGTTAATGGAGTTTTCTGTCTAATGCATTCCATATCTTATTTTTATATGGCAAGGTTTTTAAAAAATTGAAGACGAGAATTTTCAAATCCCCGAAGCCTTTTTGTTATAATTACTTTAAAACAATGACATTATACAAATCAAAAAAATTCTGAATAAAATGAAGGATGCTCGTATTTTCTACGATCTTCTCGGAAAAACTGAAAAGTATCATAACAATAAAAAAAACGGCGTTTTTCAACAATTGGTGATAAATTTCGTTTTTTTCTTATGATTTTTGTAATGCTTTTAAGTTTTCAAAACAAGGTTGTAGAAAACACAGCAATCTATAGGTTTGCTCTTTAAAATGGCATTGTTAATGAAATAGCTTTGACAAAGTCTTCTGGAACCTGAGAACTATTATGTCCGGCTTTTTAGAAACCTCACTATCGTACTTCGTATATGAAATTTTGATCTAGACTAAATTAAATAGAAAACTAAATTCGTTATCGCAATCATTATTTGGATTTGAGTTGGATGCTGAATATTATAGAAAAACATCAAAAATACGTTGTTGTTAAACTTTTTTCACCACCTTATGTACTGTATGTCATGCAAGTGCACTTCGTTGGACTTCAATTCAATATTTTTCAATTTTGCCAATTTTTTTCATGAAAGGTCCAAGCGAATAGGTTTACTTTAAATTCAATTTAAAGTAAGCTCTACAAATGATGCTTCTTATTTTAATGTGTCATGTCTTATTGACTAATATTCTGTCCTAACAATAACACTTCACTTTCTATTGGATCATAAAAAAAGACATTTTTTGATCGGAATCCCAAATAGTATAAAAAGATGAAGAACTGACGGCATGCATATGAACTGTTATTGAAAAACTCTTTGAAAGAAATTTGTAAAATTATTTAGATTTGAATATAGATGTTCCTGCGTCATATTAATGTTAAGATTTTACAATCGTTTAAAAAATTCGACGCACAATTTTTTTTTTTTATTGTCATGATTCATCTCACAAGAAGATAAGTGATAATTATATTAACCAGCTGTTCGAGCACATTGCAAAGCTGATTTACCACTGCATGTAATACCACCAATACAATCCCAAGGAGCCTTTCCACGTGTAGCACAATCAAGCATTTTTTGACCACACTGTAATGTAAAAGCTGTACCCATACATGTAACGAATATATAAACACGTGGTCCTAAAGCAGCTGCAACTCGAGCTACAACTGCTGCTACAGCTGGAAATATTCGTCCTTCCGCTACAAGTTCTTGTTCAAGTTCATCATTGATAGTTTCAGATTGAGATGCAAATATTCCCGAAAATAAGAAAAATAGAAGAATAAGATGAATACAGTAAACTAAAATAAATGATAAATTCATTGACATACTATGAAAACTTTATTACTGAATTACCTTTCATTGTGACAGTGCTAAGCCGATTGAAAGACAACAAGATACAAAGACTGCTTTTATACTATCAACAATATGTAATCTCTTTGATGAGATTGTTAACATATGTTTTTTTCTTTTTATCATTGATAAAAGATTCTTTCATCGTAAATCAATAGATAGAAAAATCAATATTTTGTACTTAATCGATAAAATATTTTTTAAAAAAAAAAAAAAAAGAATAGACATTTCATTTAAGAAACTTAAGACTTTACTTATCTTAATTCAACTATACAGTTGAAACGTAGAAATGTTAAAATTAAGTTATGCTTAGTTTTGAAAAGTAAACAATATTTTATAACTAAATTTTGACTACGTTGAACTCTGCAGTTATATATTATGTATGTAAAAAGCCAACATTTCGCATAATTTTACCTAATACTATTTACAATTATTAGAAAAGACTCTTCATCAAATGACAAACTTTATCAAAGACAAAACGACAACTTAATTCCAAACATAACTTCATTTGTTTGATTAAATAGTAATCAGATGCTATAATAACTAAATGACAGTTGTATATGTACTCTAAGTAAGCAAAGAACAGAACATTCTATTGATGAAGATGTGAAAGACTAAATTTTTCGATTGTTTTCATGATATGATTGGAATAAAATTTAAAATTTTCAAAACCTCTGTCATTCGAATTATATCAGCCAAGTAATGCGGTACTATAGTTTTGAGAATTCTGTTAAATTTTGGTAAAAAATTAACAAAATTTTTAATTCTAATTCAGAGTTTGAGATTAAAGTTGACCTTGTTTATCTCTATTCGTAAATTTTAATAGAAATGTAAGTAAATATAAAGATTGTTAATGTCACGGAAATTTAATACTATTTATTGTGACATTCAGTGGCAGTGACATCTCAAATGATCGGTTTATATTTTCTAACTATGAAATTTTACTATTTCTTCCGGACTTCAAAATTGTACCTTTTCACAACAAAAAAAAAATATCTTATAGATTTACAATAATCCGATGACGTTATATTTTTCTTTTTGTTGAAAAAGAGGACAGTGACAAGTGCAAAAATGTACAAGATAATCTGATTAAAAATATTTTCTGAAAGTCCCAAAAACTAAAGAATAATTTTAAGGTATTGCGAAATTCTTTTTGAACTTTGCGGTAACAAGTTTTGTATCCGATTTAATATTTTTCATCTTATTGATTATCGACTTTGAACAACTAATAGTTCAATTACCAAAAAAAAAACACAATTTGATATTTAAAGCACGAAAGCATAGTTATGTTTAAATATCTCAAAGAGAAACTTGGTTCTATTCTAAATACTATTGTTTAGTAGAGAACTCGATAAAATTTCTTGTTTGTATAAAATATATACATTCTAATAACTTCTCCTTTTGAATAAAATTATGCTTTTCTTGGATTGCAATCACTATGTACAAAAAAAATTGATGGATACCAGCCGATGCCATAATAGCGTTCATATCGATCGTTTTTAAATTACATCGAATGTTTGTTTTTTTGGGGCAGCAATAATTCTCTATCCTTACATTATATAATTCGGAAAAGAAAAATACAAATAAAAACTTTTATATTGTATGCAGTTTTTTCTAAATTCGAGAAAAAACCAAGTTGCAAAAGGACTTCCTTATATCTTTTCTTCTAAGATTTTCGTAATCTTCAGGAATCATTATCGATCAAGTTCTTTTATATATTTTTGCACTCAACATTTTGCTCTTGCTAATTAAAACAAAAATGATTAAATATCTGCTATATTGCATTGCAACGATACATGAAAAACAAAATTAATGCAGAAATGTTTCCTTACCCGATTTTATAATGTTAGAAAGAAATTCTTTGCTGCTTTTTCAATCATAAAAATATTTGATTTCCTTCATTAATAGTAGTAGACAAATATGGTAAGCACTTGTATAAAGTCTGTACGACAGAATAAAATATAGAGCCGTTAATTTATACTTGCTTTATGTATACGTTGCAAGAAAATCATAATTTGTATGTAGTTCATACAATGCAATTTCAATCCATAATTTTCTAAAAGTCAGATGTAGTCCTCTTCTTTCTAGATATATAAACTTTTGTCAATATAGAACAATTCATTTTCAAATAGTTTCGGTATATATGTGTTTAAATAAAATTTGCGTATTTGTTCTTCGATGTAATATTCCACAAGAATCTTTTCAGTCGAAGTATTGGTCTATTCAATACTTATAGTTATTATATATTCGTTTAAAAGAGATTCATATGAAAAATTTCAATCCATATATATTAAAGAGAACAAATTTTTTTCAAATAAATGATTAACAATGTGTTATTAGATTCGAGCCGGATCTCATCACAATTTATATTTTATTTTCAAAATATACAGACATTCTCTTATTTTTCTCTTATTATTGTTTGATTAATTTATGCCACATTGAAAATGATTGTCGTTGTTTAAATCGTTGCCAATGAATTGTACCAGTACCAGAACAAAAATATGGTGAAGCAAGTTTAACTCGAGCTATACACCGATGTTCATTCTTACCATTTGCATTGGAATATAAATTAATCATAATCATTATACGATCGAGATTATTTGAATTGAATGCTAATATATTAATATTAAATGATTCATTAAGAGAAAATGTTGAAGAATTTAATCGATAAGATTTTGTTTGATGAGTTGATAATGGACGATGACGATCAAGAAGAATTACTCGAAAATAACAAGTGGCTACTAAAATATTTTTATATTTTGTTTTAAAAGAAAAATCACATCTTTCAACTATAGAAACTAACTAGAATTTTTTTGATCAATTTTTAATCCTTTAATACGTTGTATTTCAACAGTTAAATAATGATCATTATTTTGTTCAAGTAAAACAAGTATTTCCATTGATGACTAGAAATGATTTAAAAAAAAAAAAAAAAAGAAAATAGAAATGTTCGTTTTTTGTTTGTTCTTACTGTTTTGATAATTTCAATTTCATGTATAAAATCAATTGGTTGTTCATTTTCAAAATTATTTATTTGATTAAAATAAATTTTTCCAATTTGTCCAAGTTGAATTGTTTTTTTTGTTTGATCTTTACCATAGAATTTCATTAATATGCCTTTTACATGAAGTTTAGTTAATGATATATTTGAAAATTGTATTAAATATTCATTATTATCTTGTGCAAAAATATTTTGATTATGTAAAATATTTTTTATAGACAAACATTTTATTTTTCCATCAGGAATTAATTTAACTTGAATTGTTAATTGTTGAAGTTGAATTGTTGTTGGTAATGATGTTAAAGAATGAAAATAAATTTTTATTTGTGATGATTTATAATAAACTATTGAAAATGATACAAGACATGGTAAAAATTGAGTTGATGATTTTATTGTTTTTATTATTGAATCAATTGTAGTTTGCTTTGATTCATTTATATTATTACAAATAGCTACAGATCGACGACGAATTTTTTCAGCTGTTGGTGGTAGTGAAAATTCAATTTTTGCTATTTGTTTAGAATCAATAATTGAACTTCGTCTTCTATTTGAACATTTTGTTATAAATAAATTATTGACTAAACTACGTGAACGTAATTGATTGGATTTTTGTTCCTTGAAATTTATATTTGTTAAACGATAAGGATTTGAAAGCTTCAATGGATATGCTAATTTTTTTGGTATTATATTAATTGATGGTTGAGTTGAAGATGTTAATCTTTGATTTTCATAATTGAATGATGATTTAAAATTTTCTCGAAAATGAATTAAGGCATAAATAATTAGTAATGATAGAAAAAATATGCTTATTAGGATAAGAATTAACATTAATGTAGCCATTTTTCTTATAGTTTTTGAATTAAAACAAGTATAATATCTAAAATAAGTAACTTACCTAAGTAAAATGAAAAAGTTTTGTTTTTTTTTTTTTACGAAGAAAAAAAATTATTTTGATTTATTTATTAAAAAGTCTTTTCATGGAAATCATCCATGTCGATTGTAGATCATGTACTTCTATTGTCGTTTGTAGATTCATTACCATTTTGAATGTTGACAGACCTTTAAGAAATAAAGTCAAAAAAAAAAAAAAAAAGAAATTTATAATATACTAGATGCCCGCAGAATATATGAAACTAAAAAATCGCAAAATTTACTCAGTTAACTATAGTTTGCTGTTTAAAGAAAAATAGCTAGTGTTCATGTTTCAAAGATTACAAAACGTGATAATATGAATAATAGGAAAACATATTTAGCGATAAAATGTCAAAATGTCTAACACTTGGGAATTTTATTTTATGGCTCTTCTTTTTGTCGACTATATTCTCTTTGTTTTATGTCATCTTTCTACAATCTTCATCTGTATTCTGTCACTTTCTATCCCCAATCCATTCAATATAAATTGTCTTTATATATTTCTATTTGTTGTTTGAAAAAACAAGGTAACTAAAAACACCAACATAGACACGTTTTCATTTAACGAACTCTATAAATAAGAAAGTCAACAAACCAGTATAAATACTTACATTTATTAATTATAAATAAATTCAGATAAAGGCAAAAAAGTTCAAGACTAAAAATACTAAAGACATTGTAGGAGGAAGAGAAGAAAAACTTGAAGAAAAGAAAACGAGAAACTGACATGGTTTCCAAATACAAATAAAACCTAGCTAGTTGGCTTATGGTTTTAAATATAAGATTTAGAATGATGAAAATAATTAGAGAAAGAACATATCTTATGTAGCTTAAATATTTTACTATGTTAATTTCCAGCATCATTCATGTTTCTAAGCATAAGATACAAAATTCAAATTCTTTAATAACAATATTTTAGATAACAAAAAAATGTCTATATAATCAAATTCAATTATATATGAAAGAAATTATTATTAAAAAAATTTATTTTGAATATATAAGAATATGATTAATATTCTATTTAAAAAAAAAAGGAATTATAAAAGTTGATTCTTTATTTTTCTACACCCACTCATGTAAATCAGAACAGAACTTTGCTAGTGTAAACCGGAAAAAGACTAATTACATCTAGTTTCTTTCTCTCGGATGGTTGCTGTACAGAAAAGAATCAAAGAATATAATATTCTAATGCAAATATACACACGTATTTACGGTGAATAAAACTACCCTACATAAAAATTTAGTAAAGAAAAAGAAGGAAAGATGCCTCATTTCCTAATGATATGATGAAACAAGCAATTCTGACGTCAATGGAACTACAAAAAACACGTGCCTTTGTAGCAAATCGAATTCAATTATAAAGATGACAAGTAAAAGAACAGAAAAGAAAAACAAGTAGCATCTTCTTATTCTTATCATTAATGAGAACAAATATATTAATGAAATAAATAAATAAAATAGAAAAATTACTGCAAATAACATTCATCATACATAAGAATAGAAACCGGTAATCCGCCAATATTAAGATGATTATTTCTGTAGATTTTGTATTTTATTTATAGATCATAATTTCTCTTGTACTATTCATTAACTAGCAATAATAATAATAGTAAATTAGCTTGATTTTAACAAAAAAAAAACAAAAAACAATTTTTTAATTGATTTCAAAGAGTTCTTTAATAATAAAAATATTTTATATTTGATCAATAGTTGATATATATTATTTATAGACCAAAAAACGTTAAAATTAATTATTTTTAATTATTAGGTTAATTTTTTACTATTAAATCAATGACTTAGATATAGGATTTTATAACATAACGAAAAAAAAAAACCGATTTTTCGTTATGTAATAATTTATCAAAAACAAGTGCAAATACAATGAAACGATTTATTGTGTTTTTAATAAGTCAAGATATATAACAAAATACAAGGATAAAAATGAAAGAAAAGCAAAAATGCTTTAACCAAACAATTATTTGATGATAGCTTATTGTACTTGTTGATAAAAATACGTCATATTTCAAGTGCATGATGGGGATAAGAATCGTAAATAAAAATTATCACCCAGCATATATTTATAGACGTAGAATCAGAATTGTTTTTCGCCTCTATATTTGCATGGGAATAATGACGACGCATGATGACTGATTTGAAGGCATATATATTCTATTGGACGTTAATTTTCTTTTTCGTTCTTACCATGACGGCAATACACTTACTTCATAAAATTTCAAGCAGACGAAATATGTCCATTGGACAAACGCTTTTACTTTATTATCGTATTTTTTTTTATTATTTATATTCTGGAAAAGGTATTAATACATATTCTACTACTGATATTGATCGTCGTATATTAATTCATATATATTCACTTGTTTTAACAATTCGTCTTTTTTCTTTGTCACATTACCGAGCAAAATCTTATGGTGATGATTTACGAGCTAATTTACGTAATGTTATTGTACCATTTACTGGCATTCCACTTTCAATATTTTGTTTAAATAAATTTTTTTGTTTATTTTTTTTAATATTTATTTATCCATTATGGGCATTTGTTGGTTCTATTTATTTATCAATTTATGATTCAAGAAAAAAATCTATTGATCAACATTTTTATGAACAATTATTAAAACCAAATCATTGGTTTGCAACATGGCGTATAAATTGTACCATTGTTGCTTATCATTCTTATAAAAAATTGAAACAAACGAAAGAACAATATGCCATGGAGGATAAAGGTCGATTTTTGATTGAAGGAAAAAAATTAAATATACCCGTGACGCCCATATTAGATATTCCTCGTATTATGATTAAACATAAATCAATCGAAGGTGGAATGGGAATTAATATTTACGATAATTTTGCTACGTAAGTTCAATAAGTAAAAATTGTTATAAAAATCAATACATATAGAAATTATTTTAGAAATTATGGCAATTGGATAATACAAAAAGTATTCTCAAATAGTGATTTTATTCAACGTCTTGTTACATCCGATGCACCACTTTCAACAGTACGTATAATAACTTCACGTGATCCTTCATCATCATCATCAATTAAAGTAAAAACAATGGTTTTTCGTGCTGGTCGTATTCGACAAAAAACTGATCATAATGCAATTTTTTATAACATTGATTTTAATTCTTCACATCATCTATCCAGTGGAACAACAAATCGTCATTGGTATCAAACTGGTTTAAAATCATTTGATACACAATCTATGTGGAGAGAACAGAATTATTCTTTTCATCCTGATTCTCATGAACGAATTGAAGGAATTAAATGGCCAAATGTAAATGAAATGATTCAATGTGTTTGTCAAGCACATGCAAAATTATGTCCTAATATTCCAATTATTGGTTGGGATGTTGCATGGACAAATGAAGATAATCCATTGATGTTACTTGAATTAAATATTTCATGTAATTTTTTCAATGGACATTTTGACACAAAAGAATATACTAATTTTTGTTATGAGTGGTATCATACACTTGATGTTTAAATAAAACAAACAAATAATGATCTGATTTCAATTGTTTTACCTATATTGAAATCATAAAAATTTCAAGATCAGCAAATGTTCTAGAACAATTACACATGTACATAAAACTTGTATCTATTTGTAAATAATATTCTTTTTTTTTTCCACTCATAATATAACTCATGAAAATTATCAAATCTATTGGTCAATCTAGATAGCAATGTATCATATTAGTTGGAACTTACATTCAAAACTATGCCTTTGGTTTTTGATATTACCTCATGGACTTATGATCATTAGTTGTAGATAAAGTTGTTCTTTTTTTTTGTTTTCCTGGCTGTTGTCTTTTTTTTTGCGTTTCTCTATGCGACAAATTATTTTCGCTAGCAGTTATTGTCACATATAAAATCAGCAAAAAATTGCAGTAAAACGAGAATGATCATATGCTTCATATTCGATACATATAGAATTCGATTTAAAGTTGATCGTGATACATTAATTAGAAATACGTTCGTAGTCAAGAATAGACATTGTCTGTTAGTGGTTTTCAAAAATAATAATTTCATACAATATCGTAGCACATATAGATGTGTCAAAATAATTTCAATATCACTTGGTTGTGAATTTAAGATGAAACTAGACTCTGTTAAAAAATAATTAGAGCAATTATGATTAAATCACTATGTTGTTTGACATGTATTCACAAAGTACTAACTATGTTCAAACGTCAGTACTACTAGCCAAGAAATGATCCTGAACAATTTAGGAACGGCTGTGTATCACGGATTATCCACCCCATAGCATGCTGATTACGGTGTAATATACACCTACTCTTCTCGCTAATATGTAATTAGTTAGTATGCATGGGAAGCTCAAACAATTGCGCTCAAGAACTCTGTGTCAGATTGGTCTGCTATTTAGATCTACGGCTAGTATTATTTGTGAAGAAGATACTAAGCTATTAAATATACTGCTGAGCAATTTTCCATGTCACAACGTCAGCAGAAGTTAGAGGTATTTTCTTCTTCACAAAACTATGAGATGCATATTAAAATAAATAGATTGAAGATATGAATCAGGAATATTTTGAAATCGAAATTTTATGCCTGCGTTAAATTTGATATCAAAAGTTGAACCATTCAGGCCGGACGGTGTGATCACTGAGTAGATCAGTTTGTCGACATCAAATGTGGAAATACTGTATAAGGATTGAGTTCTTTTCTCTTGTCTTACAGATGTTGGATGTAATTTTAGAACAAAATAGATTTATCAAATACCAATTTACATCAATGTCACAGTATTTTTTATTGAAAAAGACGTAGATGCTGAGATATGGTCTAGTAGTCATTGATCGTTCTATATGAAGGGTGCGGGTGTGAGTGGAATATAGTAGTCTTTTGATACATACCGACACCCACATCTCATAGTCGCACCCACTCCATATCCTTATTTTGATCGTGGTACACGACGGTTTTTTCATAGTGGCATCCTGAATCAGCAGATATGACTCAGGATTTGCCAGACCCACTTGAGTTTTTGGTAAAATTCGGGTAAATGGCCTCGCAAGGCATGATGTAGTGAACTTTTACAAGTTCCAATATCCAATAGTCGTTCTGTAGTGACAAGCTTAGTGGAAGAATAGTTTTCAAAATAGTTGTGCACGGAATCTTCGTTGTTCTTACATATTTCTTCATGCTTCAATTTATGCGGCATGAAATGTGCAAAGATAAAAGTGCACGTCAGATGCGTATCATCATCAAAAACTACGGCTTTTCACGTAAATATTGTGGTGCAACTACCTGTGATTTTACGAAAACCTCTGTTAACCAAATGACTGATGGTGACGAATCGTGACTATAGTTAACTTCATTACGGTATATAAGTTTTGAAAAAGTACAGGATCAAATATCGTGGTTACAAACAGCACCACCACAGTTTATGAAACTACGACTAACTACAATATATAATATTGTGGTTACGATCATGTTGCCTGCGGTTTTATTCAAAAAATTGTTCGATGAGTAGGAAGCATTAAGAAGGAATCACCTTCCTTATTCATTAGACATTCATGCGGTTACAACGATAAATAACATTCAATACAAAAGTTAACAGCAATTGTAGTACTTGTACTAGATACCTAAGTAAATTTCCAGATAGTTTTTTGTAGAAATCACTCGAGAGATTGTTCTATGAAGATTTAAGATATTTTAATTCTATCTGAGCGAGTTTTCAAACAGAAAGCTAGCCATCATTAGCTAAGCCTTATGCATTCTACTGACAAAATTATTTGTGAATAAGTTGTTTAAACAAAAAAAGAACACACTTGGTACCATTTATTTTTATATTTATAGCATAATGGAAAATATTAGGAATATAAAAATTGATTTTCGTTTTTGTGTGAAATGGCGAATATTTGCAAGCTAATTATAGCTGCCAGTTAGTTTAAATGCAAATAGAGACAGATGTCATTTCAAATTTTGTAAACTAAAGTAACGATGAAATAAAATGGAGTCAATAATAAAAGATGAATGAAAACATGTCTCGTTGATATTATTTATTAAAACAATTTCGTATAAATGAAGATATCGACTTATATTTTATCTAAAGGATATAGTCCATTATTCTTTAACTTTTCTCGATTGCTTTCATGTAAACAATATGAAAAAATTCAAGGAATTCGAGAAAATTTTAGTGAATATGAAGTTCGTTTATATTTCGATAAATGGTTAAAATCTTTATGGTTAGTTAAAATATAAAAATTTTTTCATAAAATATTTCTTATTGTCAAAGAGGTTGGCTCCAAAACAATGGGTTCATTTAACGAGAGATCGTTCTATTAAAATAAAGCGACGTTTTCTACCATTTTGGAATATTACTTTTCAAGGATCACTTCAATGTTCTCTTAGTACAAAATCAAATCTACCTTTTCGAGTAAATAAAAATTAATTTATTCATTGGAAATTAAAATCTTTCTTTATAGCATGAAGAAAATTATTATTCACATAGACAATGGCATTCATTTCCTTTACATATCGATCATGTTTCTTTAAATAATATTAATATTTATGCAGCTGAAAATCTTGATACATATCATGTTCAAAGATTAGATGTTTGTTTTGACAATGCTCAACTTGAATATTTAAATGAAAAAGAAAATATTATTGAAAAACCTACTATTGATCAAGAAATAGCATTCAATAATGCATGGATTCTTATTATAAAACCTTTATTAGAAAATATGTGTCTTGAACAAGCAAAAAAGGTAGATAGACATCATAAATTTTCATCAATAAGTGTTTTTTGATTGATAACCAGTGAAATGAATATTCTTTCTGTTTCCCATTGTATATCGTTTGTTTTTTGTCATACATTGGGAAACAGCTGTACGCAAGAAGATCAAGAAATATTTATAAAATGAATCCGCAATGATTTAATATAAAAAAAAAACTGTTTCCAATAGAAGAAGAGTTTACAAGTGTTTGAAACAAATTTTATCTAAAAAAATGTCTTTTTATTACAGTTTTCAACTAATGAAATTTCGCACTAATGATTTTAATAACTAAACGTGAACACATAAAAATTGGACTGATTTTGTTTCTAATAGATCACATCGAATCGGCTGGTCACCAATATGAAGTTCACGTTTATGAAAGCCAATCAGAGCAGAACTTTGTTATGACTGATTTTAAACAGAATTTTAGCATCGATTCGAATTAAAATACCAATAAGACTAGTAGAAATATTAGAATACTCTATTGTAACAACAATCCGAAGAGAAATAAGATTGACAAGTTCTAGTTTTAAACGAATACTGTGTTGTACATCAACAAAACAAAAATTAATCGTAAATAATTTTAAAAAAAATGTTACAACCATATCTGGGTGCTGAGAATATGAAACATAACGGATCTCTATATATTATAAACCAAAGGATTCTATATCATATGCTTCGAGTCGTCACTGTCAATGTATTACAATGTCTGTGACGACAGATGCTTTTTATAATAAGTTCTAATGAGTTTGAAGAGGAGACCGGAGACACGTATCTTAATTATATTTGTCTTTCATAATAATCCCACAGGCGACTTTAGTTTTACGGTTAAGTATGTCATTGGTGGTGATTTCTAGAGTGGAGGAAGGTAAACTTCTACTTCTATCCTTCAGCACTGCTTGTAACTCATGTTTTACGAAACTATTAAGAGAATTTGAACATAAATGTTTGATACCAAAATGAGACACTAGACAATATCGAATAAATTCTGTTGAATATAATCTTATATTGAGAACTGATTAGTAATCTACGTCTTCAGATAAATAAGATTCAGCATTAAAATGTGTTTTCAATTAGAAAATAACATATTCTGATATATGTACAGTATATTCTTCAATTCTTGAAGCTTGACAAAGCGAAACCAAAATCAAAACCAAGATTTCTTCAATGTTATTCTTAGCTATCAGATGTCAAAAAATCAACAATCAAATTATGAAACTCACAAAAGCTCTTGCATTGATAAGAAATCTAATTGACTTCTATGTAACTTTTGATGAGGATAATTTCAAAAAAAATTGTTTTATCATTAGAAATTCTCTTCCTATTAATATCAAAAACAGAAAAAATTAAACTAAACAATCATCTCTGCAATATTCATGTCGTTGACAACCATGGCAAACACATACGTCAGTTTATTTTTCTGGATAATGTGTACAAAAATACTAAATCAAGATACAGAAACTTTTCCACTTTCTTTTCAATATTTCTCTATCAAAAATTATATTATGAGTTTTATTCATTTAATAGATCTATCCAAAATTTGATGAACCTCGAATTGATTCATTACACTTAAAAATTATATCGAAACAAGAACATCTCTTATATTATCCAATTTATATAATTAATTATAATTATAAATCTTATACAAATTATACATGTTTATTGGATGGATTAACTGGCCATATAACTGGTGATAGACAATATTCCATAATAAAAGTAACATTAGCAACATTTATAGGATTTTATCCAATGATAAAAATTGGACTTTTTTGTATTGGTTCATTTACAAATTTTTTATTTGCATTTGAAATTGCATCTGATCTTAGTTTTACTGCTTCTCTTCCTATTGCTATGATTGTTGCACCTTGTGTAGGGCTTTATGCTCGTTCATATCCAAAATTATACAAACAAGAAATTAGTCAAGTACAATGGAAACAAGATCAATCGAAAGCATTAAAATTTACTTATGAATTTATGGATTCTATCGAACAGGCAAAGTGTGTTTTGAGAACTATTGCCTTCTGTTTTATTATTATTATAACATATTATTTGTATTTTAGAAAACAATCGACTTTAGAAAATGGTCAAACATCAATTGATTTATCTATGGGTAAAAAATTGAATTAAAAGATCAAATCTATATAAGAGCAACATATTGATTCAAATTAAACTATTGAAAGAGATGAAAAACTAGATCATAAAACATGTTTTTTTCTTTCTGACAAGTATAGATGAAAACGTGACAAAAAAAAGTAACATAATGTTTTTCGTATTCATATTTTATTTTCAATAAATTATTTTCATTTGATAGTTATCTTTGTTCTTTAATAACTTTATTGTTGCTGAGTTCAGTTGGACTTATTTTGTGAAGATATTATAGTACTTTATTTTTCATTTCATTCGTTCTTTTCATGCATTAGTCATACGCATCAATAGATATTTTTAATATGAATATAATGTTTTTCATTTGAGTTATATATGGAATACAGAAATCAGACTTTTTAAAAGTGTTTCAACAAGATAGCAGTGAAATAAATCGTAAACAGCATTTATGGAACTTTAATAAATTTGATACCCAAGATAGCAACTATACTCATCACTATCAGTGACAGCATCCAGGTGTTTTTACAACAGAAACTCAAGTAATGCTACAAGGCAGGACTAACAAAATTCAAAATAGTCTCTGTTACAACATGGTTGTCGTACAGTTCGAGTGAGCCTCTACTCTAAATTTTTGCCTTTCAACCCATTTTGTACAAGTTGACAAAGGTGTAGCATAAACAATAAATTAGCAATAAGAGAAACAAACATATGTTATAACAACCATAGCTATTTGGATATTCACTTAATGGATTCCGCGGTATTTATATGCCGCTAAGTTAATGATCTTGAGCACATATGGTGTCACGAGATAGATACTCAACTCGATATTCAGATACCTCCAGAGTTTAGCATATTGCAGCAAAGCTGCGATGATAAGTTTTATCCTGATATTCTCCCCCCCCCTCCTTCAAGTCCGGAAGCGCACAAACATCTACAGCCAGGTTTACAGCCAGCATCTATACCCTAACCTACATGCATACCCACACTTACACCTACGCCTTCATCCACCTTCATACGCAACTTGCACCCATGGCCCTCACTAGCATCCACACTCAACTTGATACCCATATATATGTATTGATTTGGATATTTGCTATGCTGGATACCGTAACGTGCAGCTCATCGTTACCCAGTGTATAGTTATTATAACATTCCTGAAAGAACGAGATTGGTTTTAAAAGATAAGTACAGACGTACTGAGAAACAAAAAATAAACACAAGAAAAAAACTTACGAAAACACCACAATATCTATGAATAACGTAATCCCTTATCAATAATAGCAAACTTCAATAGTTATATCATTTTTAACTGATGAATGCATCTCTGTTGTTATACTTTCGGTACAATACTGAACAGTTGAAATATTCAATTGATCAAAATTTCCAAGCTGTTTTGGCACAGTTGTCTTTCTTCATAATATGTGTCTCAGATTCAATTGAAAATATATTCTGATTAAGACCATCGATTCTTTATAGAATACATAAATAGCGCATAATTCACCGATCAAAACGTTTTCCAATTTTTAAAGGTACTTTTCAATATTCTGAAGACTGCACTAGAATTATTCGATAGAAAATTTTGGCTTTATGAAACCATATATATTTTATATTGTTACATTCTTTATAATCCATGAATCATCATGAAATATGAACCTGCGCAAAATAGTTCATTGTGATCCTGTATATATTACATGTTCAGATCGATTGCTAGGCAGTTTGTTAAAAGACAAGTTTGCATCATTCATTACCCGACTTTGAAGAAGTTGAAAAATCTGTAATAGACATTTCTCTCCAAGTCTACAGACGGCAGACTTATCGATGATTTATTATCATATTGAAATGAAGAGTTTACGAAAAACATGGATGCAATTAGATAAAATTCTGCCGGTTGACATTGTTTTCATGAAGGTTTTTTTATTAAATCGCTATCATCACTTAATAACAGACTGCATAAAACTTCGGTGTACATCACCTTGTAAAGAAATATTCATTGTACAATTCTGTTATGTTCAAAAAGTTACTCGATGCATTGTCCAAGCTTTTTTCAATAAATTGTGAAACACTTGCTGTCAATCCCAATAGTCAATAGATAGTGGATCGCACTGGATTCATTTTCACAATTTCGTTTTTCAAATTTTTTTATTGATTATAATAGATGTAGCAATATAAAACATGTATGATTTCATAAAGCAGACAATGTTCTACAGAATGAATTTAAACAGGATCTTCAGCATATTCGAAACCCAAGCAGACAAACTTTTGAGAAAACGCGTTTAAACGCACAGAAAGCCAGAAAATGGGCGTTTTTGGCTCAGGGTCGGGAACCTCAAATGTGAGTCAAAAACGTCCACTGTTTGCTGATTTTAAACCAATTTCTGTGCGTTTAAACGCGTTTTCTCAAAAGTTGGTCTGCCTGGGAAGTGCTTCAAAACGAAGAAAATATTTCGACTCATTTAATAATGCACTTCCTATTATTTCTCTAGAAAGTGCTATTCGAAACCTAAAACCCCATTTTAATTTAGCTTATTTTATGGAAGTTTGATGTAATTCGGCTTGTCCAAGCGTAACGCGATGACGTTTTGTCCGCTGTGTCTCCAAATTTTTTCAGCAACAAAATCACTTAGAAATTTGATTTTTTCGTCAGAAGGTGTGTCTCCTTATGTACTCTTGGAATCCGATAAATTTGAGTTTATTTAGCAAAGCATTCTGAAAATCATAGCAAAAATATACAGCGTAACGCGATGATGGACAAGGGACAAAAATTTGAGGGTGTTGTACTCGTTCTTTGTTGTTCTCCAAATGTATATTATCTTGAACAAAATATTTCACAATAGATCTGTAGCAAACACTTTGGAGTATTAATGGGAAAAAAGTTTTTTCGAAAAGGTCTCCCATTAATAGTGAAACTTTGGTCACATTAACGTTACGCGATGACAAAAATTTGAAAAATAAAACCTTTTTTCTGCCATTAGCGTATCCACAATGGTGAATAAATGCGAGTTAAATCTCATGATCTGAAAACCTGAAATAGCTTTTACACATTTTCTCTCTTATTACATCGGATAATATTGGTGATATTTAGACCTGATTTTTCAAACTACCGGCATTGAAGGTGACGCGTTACGTGGACAAGCCGAATTACATTCTAGTTTACAAAGACGATTTTCTTATTACGATAGATACGAGTAGTGATGCGATATGCTTGTATTATGTTTTAATAGTATTTTCTGTGAGAAATGAATCCGCAAGAAAAATAATAGACTTCAGTCTCAATGTTTTATGATGTCTCTGAAATTGCTTCCACGTGTCGAAATCTATTGTGCCTTTCTTAGGTTTTTTTAAATATGTATGTAAGCAATGAAAAAGTGATAACTAAAATTTTATTATGCTGAATAATAGTGCCGTTTCTACAAATGCTTGCAGTTTGATTAATTATTTATTCTTTTTTGCGGAAAGACTTACAAGTAAATATTTGTCTATATAGGTTACCTTTGAGGAGCAACTTTTGTCATTGAAATAAAATAATAAGACATCAGATGGTCAAAGCAAATATCTATGTTTGTTTTTCGTCTCCAATTCTTTCTTTCATGTAACTCACCGTTTTCAATGTGACATACATGCAATCATGTTATGATGAAAACAAATGCAGAAAAAATAATGAAACTTGATGATAATACTGATGCATCGATATTTTAAAATTTTCATTTAAAATAACTCAGTTCTCAATTTCACTATTGCAAGAATAGTATTATCATATTTATATATGCATTAACTATCAATTTATGAGTCAATAAATGTTTTTAAAGAATGTAAAACAAGATATATTAATTAATGTATCGATCTAATCGGATGATGTAATGGTAATAGCGATTCTATTCGATTATCAAACTTATATTTTGTCAAAGAGATTTTTATGATTTTTAAAGTACAGATTCTATAAATCATATCTCTAATAATAATGTATAGTGAGGAAAACATATATTCTTTGTGCATGATTCACATATACCAAGTCATAAAATAAACTTTTTATTATCAAAGTTCTATTGTATCAAAACTTAAATAAATACTTGCTGAAACTAGAAAATTGAGTGACACAATTATAATAATGGAAGATAGATATAAAAAGTGAATGCTTTGACGCTATTTTCTGTGTTATCATTGCAGTCACTTCCTGAGAAAAATATTAACTTCAAATACGGTTGATAGATCAAGACTTTCTATTGTGACTTGGATATAAAGTGCGCAGTTATTTTGATTTCTACAGATTTAAAACACCGGTTGTTTTTACTTCAGTTCGTGTCTCTTTTCTTTTGTTTAATCATTGATATTCAAAGAACTCAACCAGTTTTAATCATTGAAATCAAGTACAAACGCATGAGACAGATTGCTGGCAACAAACGAGAGAAGACAAGTCAATGAAATTCATCTTTTAAATCACATTTTGTATCAAATATTTGAGATCGAAAATATCTAAGAATTTCACAAAAAAGTACATTTTTTTTTATTACTGGTGTAGTTAAAATCTAACATAGAAATCAGAAATCATTGGAAATTTCTCATAGTAGTTTAATATATATGAAATCGAGCAAAATAACAAAAGTATACTTGGAAAGGCTTATACAATGTAACAAAAAAAAAAGCAGTCAAGAGATACCCAATGAGTCTACATTGATAATGATTGTTATTAACACTGTTCGGATCGGTACAGCAATGAACTCTTGATATAATAGTAGACCAGGTGGTTTGTAATTGGAATCGGTACTAGTCCCATTTCTGGTGTCTTTAGCATATCATTTAACTGAAATTAAAAAATAAGTATTAAGGGTATGGTGGTGGATATTCACACATGTGTTGGTGTGGCATTGAGTCTGAGTGTTCACTCCATTTCCATCAATGCTCATACACAACTGAGTTGATAACTGATCGATTTAGTAATGAAACAACCAATTAAGATAAGATTTTATCTTTAGAACAGATCATATTGGGTTCAGACTCGTTATTATTTATGAGTTCATTCGATGACCTTAGAATGAGAGAAAAGTATCATCAAAGAAAAAGAAATTAAACGAAAATGAACTAATTCTGTCACAGTACTATTACGTAACATTGTATAAAAACACCTCATCGGAAACAAGAGTAAAAGAATTTATAAGAGAAGGAAAGAACATATATGTAATATTCGAGTACATTCGAAAGAACGAGAAGCTAACATCAGTGGTCCAATGATTTTTTTCCTTCTTTCCCTCTTACGTTTTAATGAACTATATCATTTCACAATATTTGAAAACGTTGGGGGTTATCACTATATATATGTATAACAGATGAATGATAATCTTGGTTTAAGATCAACAACGATTTTGAATAATCAAGTCTAAGAAAAGAAGAAAAGTCAAAACAGTTAGAGTGATATTTCAAATAAACGAGGAATAAGTGAAGAGAGGTTACATGATAGTCCGAAATGCCCGCAATATTGATCACGCATCGTTTAAAATGTCTTCCATATCCATCACGTCTAGTCCGCTGGTCTATTTAATCAGTCCCGACTAGGGCGTAGAAATACAAAAGGTGGATTTGATCATTCGATACAAAAGTAATTAACACTTGGCTGGTGTCTCGACGCTAGATAGTGACTTACTAACAGATTGACGTAAGTTTAAACAGTTTAATTAGCGGAAAAATACTCGTCCATTTGCTAGAAAATGAAAAACTGGTCGAAGACAGGAGACTTGTCTAATCTAAACGCTTCCTGTAGCGATAAAGACTAGTCAGAAGCGTTCTCTACATTCGTTATGACTAATCTAGTTTTCAAAAATATATTGCCATTACTAATTCAAGCCGTTCTGAAATTTGTTAGAAACTGATTTTTTTCAGACTAATTTGTCCAACTATCTGACTTCGATCGACGAATAATGAAAAGAAAATCAAAGTAAAGCAAGGAAAACTTATCAATATATTCACATGTATCATTTGTAAATAATGAATGGTGAGTAATCAGATGCACGTCGAACATGAACGAGGTAATAGCAAAAATATCATTTCGTTAAGACATACGTTATATTAGACCAAGATTAGAATTTTTTAGGATCGATTCATGCAGGACAAAGTCTCAAGTACGAATCGACGAACTGTATCCGACGGCGAAAACTGTTTTTTTTTTATACGTCTGACAGTAATAAACAAAAACCTAAAAAAATATCAGTCTTACTCTCATTACGAACACTACGAAAAAAAATATTTTTTTTGGTGAATTCGTCTACGAAAAAGATCGAACAAAAATACTCATGTTCCAAGTACAGCTTGATGAGCTCTATTAAATACTGAAAAGTCTGATGTTGAGTCTATGCTTCATTATCAATATATTGCCACTTTGTCTACTAAAGTTACCTTTTTTGTCTACGGCATTTCCTGAATCGATTCGCCTACAAGAGTGTTTCAACAAAATGATTCCATGTTCCAAATATGATCGGCGAGTTCTATCGAATGGTGAATACTTCACCGTGATTATTTTCTTTATTCTCAAGATATCGTCCATTAACCGGCCCAATCGGCCATTTACTGTATATTTCCTGGATTGGTTCGTCTACCACAATATTGCAACAAAACTATTTGATATCCAAAGGACAATTTGCTGAGCCCTATCAAACGACGAAAACCTTAACTTGATGGCATTCTTCATTCTGAAGAGATCCGCACCTTACCGATCTAATCTATTCTGTTCTAGAGTATTCCCTAGGCCGATTCGCCTACCAGAATGTTCCAACAAAACTATTCATATTTCTAGTAGCACTCAACGAATCTTCTCAAAATGTTTCGAACGATGCATTTATGCTCTAAGTAGTACTTGATGAACACTATCAGATGGTGAAAACTGCATCTAGATAGAATGATTTGTTTTCACGAAATCGATAATCATCAAGCTAAATCAGCGCGATGGCGCGCGGGATGGATAAAGTGAACGTTTCTTGATAATGAATGATGCTACTGCGATACGATTTTCACAATCTCACAGAGATCATAGAGTCATTGTTGAAATATAAATGCCTTCGTTAGAACATTGAGGTAGGTAAATCGACCGAGGAAATACTGCACTGAATCGCTCTTTGGGTCCGCAAAGTGACAACTCCTCGACAAGAAAGCATGCTTTTGAAATGCAATTTTCACTATTTGATAGAGTTCTTCAAATGGTAATTAGAACAAGGAATGCTTTTGTCCGAACATTCTGTTTGACGAATCGACTTGCAAAATACAAAAGTATCCATTTGCTTTCATCACGTTGAGCGAGGTCATAGTGATGATAAGGATACCTCGAGAACAAAGCATGCAATCGAGATGCTGTTTTTACCATCACATAGAGCAAGCAAAATTGTCCTTAGAATATTGAATAGTTTTGTTGGAATATACTGGTATGTTAATCGGCCAAGAAAATACTGTGAAACAGGGTAACCTTGGCTGATAAAGTATCGATACCCTGAAAACGGAGGTTGCAATCTAGGTCAGGCTTTGTGATTTGTTAGAGCTTGTCAAATATTATTCAGAACATGAAATAATGTTGTTGCAACATTCTGGCAAGCAAATTGGCCGAGGAAATGCTGCAGGAAAGGTTCAATTTGACTGATAAAGTGACCATATATGGATAATGGGGCATACCGTCAAAATTAAGGGCTCCCCCTCAGAAATGAGTTTCCACTTTTGACGGTCCTTTCAACCTGAAATTTTCAGGGATGACTGATCTTGGAGAGATACGCTTCTGGTAAAAATTTCAGCTCGATTGATCATACTGGACAGGACTTCCAGCTGATTCATGGGTCATTTTTGGCCTTCAGGAAAATTGGAATGACTCCATCAAAAGAAGAGATAGAGAGCTCGGGCTCGTTTCAAATTAAAATACGTGTCAGTATGCAACTTTTGTCCGAACGGAATTTTCATATTCCGTCCTATTGATTTTTTACGAGTATTTTAGTGCGAGGGTCTTAAAATTAGCATAAAAAATGGTAGTCCAACGACAGTAAATTCCACTTTTCTCAACCCAGGAACCAACTTGCAAAAATCCATTCGGACAAAAGTTTACTCTGATCGAGACATTTAAAACAAAAAAAATATTGGCAATAGCTCGAAAAACGAGGGAGGAGATCCAATCTTTCTGATTGGAAATCATATTCTGAGAAAAACCTTAAAGAAGTTTTAGAAGTGGTTTTCTTTGGTTAAATTCAAAAAATTCATATTAAAATGGCATATTTTCAATAAATTTTCTAAAACTACTTTAAGGCGCGTAAAAGATGCAGTAAAACTAGCGCCATTTTACACGCGGGTTAATATTAAACTGTTTTATTCAATGATATTTGAAGTAGCAACGGGATTTTTCCAAAGCTGAAAAACTCTAAAAAACTACGAAAATTTCTTGGAAAATATGGTAGGGAAGTTAAAGTCTGATCTGACAAGTCCTTGAAAAATCGATCATTTTCCAAAAATCTATATATATTCTGAAAGAGGAAGCTTCGCTCTATCTTTCTATGGTAAAAACTCAATTTCGATATTGTTTCAAAAAAAATCGATTTTCTGAGGGGGGGCCCTTAAGTTTTGGGCATATGATAGAGGTCATCAAGTTGTACTTCAAGCAGGATTATTTTTGTTGAAACTTTTCCACAGACGAATCGGCTCAGAGCTTGCTTGTTTAAATTTTTCTAATAGAAGAAAACGTAGTATTTCAGGTTTTTCTCGGCTATCATAAGATGTGTCGAGCAACAGTTGTCGCCATCTGATCAAGTTCGTCATTTTATACTTAGAACATGTAAAAATGGTGTTAGAACATTTACCTGGATTAGTCGATCCTTAAATATCTCGAATCCGAATCTCGAACTTACGTTCCACTGTACTTCAATCTTTTTGAAAAAAACTTAGGGAAGGGTATTGTAAAAGTAGACAGTGCATGTTTCGTGAAATTATCGACGATTAATTAAACATTGTCTTTTCTTCTGGTTGAGTCTTAATCGTTTGTACAAATAATCTGGAGTTTGCAAGCGATTTATCGTGTTTTTAAACTAAATCACTAACAAATCGTATGGCGAAACATTGACAAAAAAAAAATGAAATTTTTGGCTTATTTACTGTTGAATTTTCCACTTGATGTAGAACAAGTTCATAAATAGTTTAATGAAAAAAAAAACAATTAAAATAACGACAAAAATAACATAATATAACTGAGAAGTTTCTCGTCAAATAATCGACTTAATCGGTATAATGTTTCATTTTTAGACAGCCTAGGCTTTGTGGCTGGAATCGTTGCTTTCCTCGTAGGTGCCTGTTAGTTTATGACTTTTAATCATTATTTTTCAAAATATTAACCTAGCACGGAGTATACATGTAAAGTTAAATAATCAATGTTGTAGGTTTTTTTCTAAAACGTGTGTAACTGTGTATTGTCATAAGATTCTCATCCATCGTTTTATCACGATTATTAGTTATTTGAACGTGTTTTCATTTTCTTCTGCATGTTTTTCTTATCTGTAATAGAGAGAGAAAGCGAGCAACCAATAATATTAACTATTCACTCATCGGTACTTCAATGCAGAAAATAGTTTTTTCTTGATAAACATGGTTTTATATAAGTTTTTCTGAATTAAAGCAATTCTGTACTGTAGAAATTGGTGGCAATAAAGAAAAAAAGTCGACAGATGGAGAAAGCAATCTTGTCTAAAAAAAGTGCAATAATATTTCAGTTTCTTTTCCTAATTTTATTTCGGTGGACGACGATTACTTGTCAATTGAATCTTCACAATACTGATCAAACAAGTAAACACAATGATTTACAATTCGACTGCTTGGACTATTATGTTTCCAGTGACAAGTCGGCTTATCAAGGATTAACAAATATAACCAATGAACTTATTCGATATTGTTTTCGTCCAGAAAATCATGATGGTGAATTTTCACTCACAGTTCCTGTCAATCCACTTTCTCAAAAATTAAGTTTTGAAGAACTACGCCTGGCAAACATTACTTCGCGACAACTTCTCTTGTGGTCGGTTCCGATTGATCTCGCCGAGCAATACCAATTGTATATCAATGAACCGAATCCATCATGGAACAAACATTTCTACAATTGTACTGAACCATGGTTTGGTCTCCAATGTCAATATTCTTTTGAATTCGATAAACAGATGTCTTTTAGCGATATTGTTAAAACTGCATTTCAGACAAGGATGCCGTATAATACGTCGTCTGATATAATGATCCAAGTACCATGTTATGTTCTTCTAAAATGCCATCGTAATGGACAAAAATGGTGTCTTGATTGGCGTGAAGTGTGCAATGGCGTTATTGATTGTTTCGATGAGAGAATTGATGAAGAGTCTTGCTTCGATATGGAAATAAATGAGTGCGAAGATGATGAATATCGATGTCATAATGGATTGTGCATTTCCAATAAGTTCTGGGAAGAAGGAGAAGGCGATGCAGAGTGTCTCGATCGATCGGATGAACTACGACATTTCTCTTATAATACTTTCTGTTTTCAAGATCCAACGTTTCGCTGTGAAGAGCATACTTGCAGAAGAGGTTCTATGAGCTTTCCATGCGGAGATGGCCAATGTGTTTTTCAATCTGGAAAGTGCCATAATGGTCGCCATAAATTATCGATTAACCTGATGAGAACCCAAGGTAACCTAACAGACGAATGCTGGATTGCTATGGTGTGTTTGACTCGCCTTAGCAATCAAGTTAATGGAACTTCATGTGAAACATGGCTAATGAGCAATTCGACTTATGAGTTTCTAAACCAATGCGATCCTTTTTTTCAGTTTCCAACTATTCCAGTTTATGCTGGTCATTTTCGTTTCTTTTATAAAGATGTTCATTCGAGATGGAATTCGACTGAATTTTTTCTACCCGATTACATTTGCTATGATCAGCAATTGTGTGATTTCATTACACCTCAATTCATCTATGGAAACCTCACTTGCATTCAATATAACTTATTAATGCCATTCTGGGTTGATTCTATGAATTATTGGCCATTCATCATGGGGCTGATGGAAAGCGATTATGGCCCTTGCTTCACTTCTCATCTTATCTTCCATAACAAAACAAATTATTGCGATCATCCATCATTATATAAATGTCAAAACTCATCTAAATGCATTTCTAAACATCGCATCATGGATGGCATAAAAGATTGTCCTCAGGGAGATGATGAAACATATCCAGATAGCTGCCTACTTAACCATCCATATCGAGTGAAATGTGAGGAACTGAATGAATGTATGTCTCCTATACTGAAATTCGATAAGTGTGTAGTGAACGGCATAGAAATATCAAAAAAAATTCCATTTCAAAGCTTCTGCGATGGCCTGATGGTACACCATTTCGTGAACCATAATGGAAAACTACAAACTGAAGAAGCAGGGTGTGAAACTGCATGGTGTAACAATATATATGCTCGTTGCGATGGTTTTTGGTCATGTGACGATGGACAAGATGAAGACAATTGTACCCAAACAACATGTCCTTCAGGAACTCTCGCATGTATATATGCTGTTAACTACACAGTTATTTGCTTGTCCTCGACAAATATTAACAATAAAGAGACTGATTGCCTTGGAGCAATAGACGAACCACATCTATGTCCATACGCATATGATTTAATAAAAGGATCTATGCGCTTCCAATGTATAGACGACGATGGATGCATAAAAAAATCTGAGTTATGTGACGGCAAACGAAATTGCGTTAATGGTGAAGATGAAGACATTTGTAGTACTCATCCAATCAAATGTGAGGAAGTTTCATCACACAACTATAGTGATGTTGAAGAGATCCTTTGTGGACCGAATGAACATAAAAAACGCAGATCTTCATTTTTTTCTGTGGATACTTCACCGAGATATCCTCTATTACAGAATAGTGTCGTCAATAAAATGATTCAATGGTCAGTAAGTCAGCTTCCTATTGTAAATACCACTGAACTTCAAATTCAGAATAAATTATGGCCATGGCATTGCCATCGTGGGCTCATTGTTCGTACTTGGAATGAAAACAACGATGATAATAAGGCATGCATGTGCCCACCTAGTTACTATGGTAATCTGTGTCAATATCAAAATCAACGGATTAGTTTGACATTACAATTGACAGCAGTTGATAGATCGGCTATTTATGCTGTTATCATCATGTTGATCGATGATGACGATGAATTTCAACAGATTGATGCATATGATCAATTTATATACACAGTAAAACAAAGTTGTAGTATTAAATTAAATCGGTATTTGTTGTTTTCGACACGACCAAAAAATCTTTCCAAGAATTTTGCCGTACGTATCGATGTATTCAAAAAAAATGACATAACATATGTTGGAAGTTGGCACTTCTCTATTGATTTTCTTTTTTTACCTGTCAATCGACTAGCCATTTCATTGGAAATATCGAATGATCTAATTCAGACTTCATCAAAATGCATGATTACTTGCAATAATGGCAAATGTATAAAATACTTAAACAAAGAAAAGTATTTTTGTCAATGCCGTTCTGGATGGTCAGGCATTCAATGTAATATACCGATCAATTGTCAGTCATGCTTGTCCAATTCGATATGTATAGGATCATCAAAAAATAAATCGATATGTGTATGTCCTTTAGACAAGTTTGGTCCACGATGTTTATTCGAATCCACATGTCCAGACAATGCTTGTCAAAATAATGGCCAATGTGTACCAGCTGATGTGACAATTCCTGGAAGTAGCTATACTTGTATTTGTCCGGATAGATTCTTTGGACCAAACTGTCAATATTCAAGAGCTACAGTTGATGTTTCTTTGAATAACATCCAAGTTCCATCATATCTTATAGCGTATTTTTTCACTCTATCTAACGAATCTGATCCAATCAATACAATTATACTTCGAAAATTGACTCTCTTTCAACGTACTGTTACTTTTCATATTTCAGTACTTTATCATATGATGATTATTCAAGTCAATAACAAATATTATCTTGCTGTACTTCAACAATCTCCAAGGCTAGATATCTCAACATCAATCAGTCCTGCACAAGAATGTGTTCCTAGCGAACAACTATTCAATTCTACAATATTGGAAAAACATCAGTATGAACGAATTCCATCTTATTATAAAGTGTGTGGAGAACGTCACGATTTGACTTGTTTCGTTGACGAAGAGTTTTTATGTTTGTGCACAAATGATCATCATGCTAATTGTTTGACATTCACTCGTTATGAAGATTTTCGATGTCCAATGAAAAATTATTGTGAAAATGAAGCATACTGTTTACAAGATCATCCATCTTGTCCATCTACAAAAATTTGTGTATGTCCCAAATGCTTCTTTGGTAATCAATGTCAATTTTATGCGAAAGGTCTTGGTTCAACATTAGATGAAATCTTAGGTTATGAATTTAAAAATAATTTAATGCTATCTGAACAATCTTTCCAGGTAAAATTAAGTGCTATTGTCACCATGTTGATATGTGTAATAGGTATCATCAATAGCATTTTATCAATAATAACATTTTTAAGAAAAAAAACACGCGATGTCGGCTGTGGAATATATCTCTTGGCATCATCAATCACTTCATTATCAACTATGATCTTATTTACACTTAAATTTTGGTTCCTTTTTCTTTCTCGTCAAGATATCTTGGGTCAAAATACTATTCTCTATGCTAATTGCATGGTTATTGAACCTATACTAAAAATCGCTTTGTACCTAGATAATTGGTTTAATGCTTGTGTAGCTATAGAGCGAACAGTGTCTGTATTTCAAGGAATTAATTTTAACAAGAATAAAAGCAAACGAGTTGCTATGTATATAGTGATGTTATTACCTTTTATTATGGTCGGTCTTTTCGTTCCACAACTACGTAGTCTTCGTTTATTTGAAGATAAAATGGAAGAACGAAGTTGGTGTGTTGTCACTTATTCGCCATGGCTACAAATGTATAGTTTAACATTGATATTTTTTCATTATTTTGCTCCATTATGTATCAATTTATTCTCGGCTCTATTCATCATTATAGTAACTGCTCGTCAACGAGCTGTTAGTAAAACTGGTCGTACTGTCTGGATTCATCTTATATTCAAATTAAAACAATATAAACATCTTATAATTAGTCCTACTATAATTATAGTTTTAACATTACCTCATTTAATCATTTCAATTATATTAGACTGTGACAAATCATCCAACTTGTTTTGGTTCTATCTTATCGGTTATTTTCTTTCATTTATTCCAGCAGCATTAGTTTTCATAATTTTCATTGTACCATCAACACTTTACAAACAAGAATTTAAGAAAATAATATTACCTACGCATCAAGGTTTTGATGTATTAAAATTTATCCCTAATAAATTCTGATATTCTTCATATTATTGAACATCAAAATTTTTCTAAATATTGACTAATTCAATGGTTGACTGAGTAGATGATGTAATTTGCTTTAAAAAATTAATCTATGTACTTGTTATTGTGCGTTTGTGTTTGCATTATATGCTTCTGCTTTTCACAATATGAAATTAATATTCTCGATTATAATATACTTTTTGAAAATTTGTCTTATTCAATTTGAGACTTTTATTGGAAACCAGTGTCATTAGTTTAACAAGAAATATGTATTTTCGACTTGAGCTTGATATAACTCGTTATAGCCGAATTATTAAATGATTTTCAAATAATACTTTTATTTCTATTGAAATTATCTGTTTAAAACATTTGAAAAAAAGATGTTTCTCAGATGAAAATTAATAATAATTCTATTCTAATTTTAACATAAAATTATCATTGATGATTTATCTTGTCTTGATTTTAGTACTCTTATTTGCTTCTGTTCAATGTCCAGCAAATCACTAGTAACAATAGTTCGAGTCAAAACTCATCAAAATCTTTCGCTTTCTTTTTTTTGCCATAAGAATTCGATGATAATGAGATACAGGTGACAAATCTTCAGAAGTTCAATCTATTAGATATCTTCAGACGCAATAATTCTTGACTTGAATGATTAAAATATCAATTAAGTATGATATCTTCTGTGATTTTCAAAAGTAGCAACTGCGTATATGACGTTTTTAAGTGATCGGAACAAAGTCAACGCTGTATTTGGGATTAAAATCGAATTCATTTATATTTTGCTAACGAAATTTATGATGTGCTTGGCATCACTAAATAGACTTTGAAGACAATAGTTTTGTTTCAGCGTCACATATTCTTACTGTGATTTTACAGTCATTTCTCTAATCGCATCCAACATTTATAAACGCAATGAATGTCTTCAGCGTTGTTACTATATCACTTTTAATACAAAATGTCTAAGTTTTAATATTTGAAATCGAAATTATGGAACTCTAAATAAAATGAATTTTTATTGATCAATAGACCATTTCAATCAATCACAAAATGTTTAACTTTGTTTTTTTGTAGATATGTCATCTTGATGAATACAAATTTCTCTTGTCTGAAAAACCTTATAATATAGTAATATAAAAACTGTTGACGATGCAAACCTTTTGCCAGAGGGAAACAACGTGTAGAGAAATTTTATCGAAAACCTACGAAAATTGCTGAACGATGAAAGCAAAAATGCGACACATCATGTAGTCATGATCTGATTTTTTCTAGAGTTTTTCAACTAAAACCGACAGAAACCTTAATGAAATAAATGTCGGAGTCATCACTCTGGATAAGGATAAATACTTGTCACCATATTTTTAAGAGCTGATACTAGGACTTTCAATAAGGTTAGATGCAAAGGTGCAGAATCTACTCGTGTGCGCGTACGGCTGTGTGGGAAAATTTTTCGATTCGTAGGAGAGTTTCGGGAAAATAGCTAAGAGAAGGAAACTGTCGTGCGGAGAAATTTTTTAAAATCACGGCAGATTCTGCACCTCTGGTTAGATACTAAGCTGTCGTCTCCTGTAATGCGCAACTTTCTGCGAAAAGTGTTAATAATTTCTACTAAATTTTTATAGCGTTGCGTTAACTTTGAGCAGAAAGCAGATTTTGAAATATCGTTGGCCTTTCTCGGATGTAAAGTGAAATAAAGATAAACAGATAATGTCGTTGAGAGGTCAATAGGACGGGATAAACTGCAGAGAAAGATGACCTAGCGACAAGCTATCGATTGTAGGAGGGGCCAAGTTACAATAAGTCTTGTTATCTCTCCTTCCTCCCATTTGTCCTTCATCACTAATTTTAGCACTGCGAGAATGCAAATACTTCCTGATAGAATTTGTAGACTTTCTACGAACTTTTAGCCTCTTCTACTAGTATAAAATATCGACAATTCTGTGTGGTAGTCCACCCATCGCCTATATCCTCAAAATCATTAGCTTCCGCAGTTAAAAAATAAAACATCGCATTATTTCAATCCTAATAAACATGTCAATAAGGAAGAAAAAAACACGTAATGTTTTTCATTGGACAGAAACAACAAAATATCGTATTTATTTTATTACGTGACAATTTGAAAGAAAAAGAATAAACTCAACAAAAAATAAAAAGCCTTGAATATTTTTGTACTACACAAGCTGACAAATGTAGGAAGCAAGAAAATAAACCTTGACTTTGATGCAACGATAAAACAAAAAAGATCTATTACATCTACATGACAGGATGCAGAGTGTTGAACCATAAATATCTTTATTGATGAACACGATCGGATGTTTCATCAAATAAATAAACAAATCGAAAAAAAAAAAGATAAGAGTCATTTTCGATATATATGTGTAATTCTTCATGGCATTTATTATCCAAATTATAAAATAGAAATTAATAAAAAAGAAAATAATTCTATTTTCCATGGATTGTATTTAAAAGTTCAAGTATATGCCAATGAATATGAGTTCTAAAAGAAATTTTGATAAATATAAAGAGAAAGACAAAATACTTCGATGACGAAAATGACTTGTCGATTGTTTAATAAGATATTGAATAGTCTATATTTTAATTATACTAACATGAAGAAAATATCGATCATTTTTGTCAAGTAAACAAATCAATGTATGTGGCTTATTTTGAATTTTAGTTTTTAGAAAAATTATAGACAAAATAAAAAATATGATAAAAAGATAAAAAACTAAATTATAGTTATTATCAAATAATCATATCAATTAGATCTTGATAAATTTGAATAAAATTTATATTATTGTTTAGCCGCTATTAAATTTTTATCATAATTATGATTTTCAAATCTAATGATTAAATTATTATATTGCTTAATAACAATAATACTTTCAGCTAGTTCAACACACTTATCATTTTTATGATGTTCTAATATATGTAATTTAAAATAACTTTTTTTCTAGATGACATTGATTCAAATCAAATGTAAATAAATCATGAATTAGACCGTCTTTTTAATTTATCTATTTGGTTAAAATGAAAGTCGCTTCTTTTGTTAAAAAAAGAAACTTTATATGTAATGTCACCATCTACTAATAGTTGTAATAAAGTTTTACATGCTTCACTACTATCTATAGTAGGTTCTTTGATAGGATTATTGAATATTTTCTACTGTCAATAGTTGTATTTAGGAATGTTCTATCATAATTTCAAACGTCTTTATTTTTAATATGAAATAGATTGATCATGTCATTCAAGTACACCTTTATTAACTCCCAGCTAATTGAAGTACGGCTGGTTCCTGCCGAAATATTTCGTCAAAGACTAGGAGCTTGGCAATAAGAATTTGGTCATTCTGTCTAGAGACCGAATTTTTCTAGATTCGCTCGGAATCAGCTGCACCTAATTCATAGCTAATCATGACATTCCATTGCCAGATTTCTACTTCCAAATTTCTACTTTTTTTTTCAAAGTTTTCTAGCAGGGAATGGTATCTTTATCACGGTTTTCCACCATAAATTCATAGATTCAGGCATTGAAATCATTGATCCTGAGGCGTTGTGAATTTCATGAATATTTTTCAGTGACTATACTTACATGATTTTCTTTTAATAGTTTTGTTGATATTGCTGCATTCCCTTAACACTTGAGAAGTTAGTCTATTTTAATATGTTTGGCTATACTAGTATTAGAATTACTCTATCGAATCATTCTTATTTTACTACTGTTATCTATTATATCGAGTCTAACAATTTTGAGAAGTTTCGATAAGCAACAGGCGGATAGTTTTTGACTCGTTGTAAATTTTGGAACATTACTTAATTCATTATTTTGCTAATTAGTACCTATTGATGTAGTAAAATTTTCCTATATGTTGTTTTCATAGATAGATTAATAGAATAACGGGTTATGCAAAAGTTCTTGGAAAAATGTCAGTCTCTGTTGTATTTGAACGGAAGGGGATAGAAATCTAATTCTTTTTTTGTTAGATAGAGCATCGTTTCTACTTTAAAAGAACACATTTCGCAGACTTCTATTCATACACTAATAGTGGAATCCATTCGGTTTTTCTAGAATTCCTACAACAATGTAGTGTAAATTTCTACAATTTTGCTTTTGCCTTCTTCGCAAAAAAAACAATATTTTGCCTTAGACGTGAAAATTTAGGCTGATTTTTGCAGGTTATATGCAACATGATATAAGCTTCAGTTACACATACAAATCATTGCCAAGTTTGATTATTATCCTCTACTTTTGATAAGAAAAACTAATGTCCATTTTTTTGAAAATTTGCATATATCAATTGTTCAAAACTCTGATCACTTTATATATCAATTTTTCAGAATCAATTAAAACAAAATCGACTACGACAAATCGAGCTTTTCAGAGACTACAAGACTATGTATAAAAACTTTATTAGATTGTTAGTTCTAAGTTTATTACATAGCTGAAACTGCAAAGTTTACTGTTGCGTAAACAATTGGAATTTATTTCAACATAATATTAAAAAACTGGGTCTCTGTAAAGAAAAACCCGTTTGAGCTGATTTTTATTCTCTAAGTGAGTCTTAAGCAATTACACAATTAAGGAGTCATTTGAGCTCACAAGCACATGTCTTTGTGGAGATATGCCACTTGTATACTGTAAAAAACGTTTACAGACTGCTTTTTAGGGGTTGCAGCAAAATAGAATGGATTCTGCTATCAGTGTATAGATATAAGTCTGCGAAATATGTTCTTTTAAAGTAGAAACGATGCTCTATCTAACAAAAAAAGAATTAGATTTCTATCACCTTCCGTTCAAATACAACAGAGACTGACATTTTTCCAAGAACTTTTGCATAACCCGTTATATGGGTGAATTACGCGCGTATTATACCGTCGGGTCGCCAACAGTAAAACGCTCATATCTCAGCTTCTACTCAACGGATTTTGATCATTTTTTTTGAAAATTTCTTACTGTCGAGGTCATCTACCAAACATACTATTAAGTCTTTAGGCTGCTATCGCTGTAGGGTTTTCTAGGAAAAAAGAAAAAAAAATCACTGAGTTTTACCCACCCTATCGACAAAAAATTGCTTTTCTTTGTCAAAGCTTTCATTGGACAAAATAAATTTTTTAGAGCTATTTTGTAGCCAAGACTTTTCTCTTTCGGACTATATAAGTTAAATACAGCTTTGATTTCAATATATACATCAAATCTTGCAAAAACTGCCTAAACACACTAACGGGCCATTTTATGTCTCGACAGATTGAATTTAAGCTACTAAAGCCGATTTATAACAAAACTCTGATTTTCTTTTTACATTCGATAGATTAAAGGGACAGAAATGTTTTGATAAAAAAGTATTTTCTTCAGGATCCATTAAATCAAATAAAAAAGTAAAAATAAGAGGAACAGGTAGCTATAGTTCCACTAAATGTCCCGACAGATTTTTTCGTATGCAAATGTCCCGACAGATTTTTTGTATAAAAATGTGCCGACAGACTAAGATGATGGTTATCTAGAAGTAGAGAAAACATAAGATAATTTTAGCTTCTTTGAGTTTGATCGAATCCTCTCGCTTCGAGATAAGTTTCCTTATGTATTACCAAGATTTCTTAATACTTTGGACCATCGAGAAGTCTGCGAAAGGTGCGGCGAAGGAAGGTTACAGTGTCTTCCTCACTTTGGTATCCTTGAAATATGCATCCATATGTGTCGATAAAGTTCTGTATATGCTCATTAAATTCTTGTTTTCAAGGGCTTTCGATTGATATATGATAACAATATATAAATCCTATTTTAGAAGCTATTCTCCAAAGAAACTTTGAAAAACATCGATGTTTTAGATAATTTTATTTTACGAAAAGATCATATAAATTAGGCATCTTTTTTATAAAACTCGTTTTTTTTTTGAAAGGAAAAACTGGTAGTTGGAAAAGCACTTGATTTATATGTAATCGATAAAGCTCTATCGAATGTATGACTCGAAAGTTTTCCATGTTCACTATTATTTTTTTTTTTGATTTTTTGACTCAAACGGTACAATACGAGCGAAATTCACCCATATGTTATTCTATTTTATTATATATTCTTCACTAAAAATCTATTGATCTTCTAAATATTTTTCATGGATACTTTTGTCATCGAGTCGATCTTGTCTCTCTTCAAGGAAATTTTAGTTATCTAAATATTGAAATGTTTTTCATAAATATATATAGCT
>CAJNOP010000051.1:516027-583272 GCA_905250075.1 Rotaria sp. Silwood1 | reverse complement strand
TTTTAGTTATCTAAATATTGAAATGTTTTTCATAAATATATATAGCTAATGAGAGCATTGAATTCTTCATTGATTTATATAATTACAGTTGAATTTTCATAAGATCTTACAAATAAACTTTAACGAAATGTCGGTTATACAACGTTTTTTTTTCATAAGTGTAAATGGAATATATTTACTAGTAGAAGTTTGATCATCTCTACAAAATTCAATTCATTTTGTGTGATATCTTATGCACATTGAAATTAAACAGATCGTTTTCATCAAGAACAATTCTCACGATGAAAGAATTTTATCATTAATGAACTACTAGTGTGCAACAGTTTCATGCTATTAATTTTCGATATGTATCTACTTTTTCGACCAGATGCAAGATTAACAAAATGATAATTATATTGCTCAATTGAGTAATTGTTGTTTCATTACATTAAAGAAAAATAAATAATTTGCAAGACTTTGCAGAAATAAAATAAAACTACTAAAAATAATATGGACACGACTGACATAAAATTCTACTATTATCAAATGGTATGCTACACGAATAACTCTATTGTTTTTCTTGATTTTCCTATTCATTCTTATGATACCAATATGAATATTCAAAGCATCACTCTCCCTTCGTATTATACAATAATTTTCGGAATATGACATATTCATAGCCTAATTTTCCTCAACAAAGAGTCTAGAAAACTTGCTGAACTTGTCAAGTACGTAATATTTACTATGTCGACCTTATATTGCTGTCATTCAAATATTATGGCTAAATCTCCATGACTCACATAGATATAGTTAAATGAGCCAGATAAAAACAATAAATAACATATATTTTTGACGATTAATGAATTGAAGAGATTTCATAGTTTGATCAGTATTGCAAATGTCGTTATCTTAATGAAAAAAATTGTTCAAAGGAAAATGATGACTACTGGTTATGAAAAAATTAAGAAAATAATATTTGTGAAAGGTGTTAGATTGATTTGATTAATAAACTGAATAATGATATAGATTAATAAATAGATAACTGAATTTTATCTAATCAATAAACACTTCTTTGGACACTGTAATAAATCCAACGAAAAAGGATTTATTACACTACTATAAACTCTCGAAAGATTTATCGAACTTTTATGAACGAGTTACGAAGTAAATAAACCATTTTCGTAGGATTTATTATTCTATGACTGTGTTTTTTACAGTGTCATGTGTATTATGCGAAAAGATAAGAATAGTAGTACATTCGTACTGTCGATATGCTTGTTTCAAACATAAGTTTACAGACTTGTCAAATCTTAAAAAACTAAACAACGAATAGCAAAGGTCAAAGACAGTGTAGGAGAGTACTTCTGAATATTGTCTCGACTTTCTCAGTAAAGAATGCAATCAATAAGACAATACCATGAATCTTACTAGAAAGAGAACCATTATCGTCTTTGGCTACCAGTATTTCTGCCTTTAATATCAACGGTACATTCAGACTGCATGCAGAAGTATTGTGTTTTATCTATCAAGGAAAATTAAATAGTCTATATAGTGCGATGCTTATGAAATTCGAATGATTATATTTGTTACTATAATATGACGTGTTCTTAAATGATTTTTTTAATGGTCACTATTATAGCGATTACTTCTGTTGATCATTTGTCAATGAACAAAATAATGCATGCAACTGAAATGAATAGCACGATCCTAACGATGACTATTATTACAACTTAATGAATAGAATGATTCTGCATCATGCTGACAAGTCTTGAAGAACTAGTCGAATTAATAACTATTGTAAAAATTTTCTTGAATTTAACTGCATGATATTTAATGCACATTGCGTTCCAACGTTTGATACAAACAATGTCGGAAATATAGAATAAAGTGCAATAAAATGTATATGTTATTAGCAAAAGAATAACCAACAAAAAACAGTAAATATAACTTTCTAAAGAGTATTTTTTTTTACAGAGATAGAGACATAATGTTTTATGGATTGTTTAAGTATTCATTAATATATGTTGTTACTATGGATTATAATATAGAATAGTTTCTTCGTTGGTAATACAATATATGAAATATCTAATGATTTTTTTGTTTTTATTTCTTGTAGCAGATTATTTTTTCATATAAAATTCTTGTCTTTTTTCACAAGATTTTAAAGATTTTCTTATAAAACACATACTCTTTTTTTCTCTGTCAGTTCAACATTAACAATGCTAGAAAACGTTTCTTTTCTCTCACTGATTGTATCGCTTGTTTTATGACAAAACTTCTTTGTCAAACCGTTGCAAGATGTCTTCGTGTCACCATTACCGACAAAGGCTTTAAGCATCTTGCACAAGTCGTCTACGTTTTTTTCTTGTCGTTCGTATTTACCTATCAGACACGTATTGACTTCGACACCGTGGCAAACAGTAGTGACTCAGTTTTCAAAACATCCACGTACTCACAATCATACCTCATTCTTCAGTTATTTACGTTCAAATATTTTTCATACTAAAGCATAGTGTGAAATTTAGAAAATAAGAATGTCATATGACTATGCTTTTCATGCTGAATCTATTCATCCATTTATTGAAAATGAATTAAACGAATATGTTATGGTTACAAAAATGACTTTTAATCAGAATAATAAAGTAAGTGACTAGCGACGTTTGAGAAATAAACCTTTTCATTGGTTCCACATGGATACGTAGCATTGGTAAACACTGGACTAAATTGAAGGCTGATCTCTTTTATAAACTTAGGTTTTAATGTTTAATCATTTAGATTTTTTCTTGTAGAGTGAAAATAATTGTCATCCAAAAGATTCCTTTCAAACTTTACATTATCATTCACGGATGTCATCACCATTTGAACCACCCAAAAATGCACTTTATATTATTCTTGGTGAAATTCAAACAATAATATCATCAAAAAAAAATAATGCACGATGGTCAACTACACATTCATATGAGGTAAATTAATAAGAAAAATAAATTCTTTTTGTTTTGTTTTTCAAATGAAATTTCTATATATATATAGGAATCTCCAGAGATTAATTCATTTCAAAAACTTAAAACTATTCTTAATTCTATTTCTGGTAAAATAGAAAACAAAAAATTAATCATCAATAATTTATTAATAAACTTTATTTAGATATTCAAGATATAGATTCATTAACATTTTTAACACCATTTCTGGATATAATTCGTTCTGATGAAACAACTGGTCCAATAACATGTTTGGCATTAAATGCTGTGAATAAATTTCTTTGTTATGGACTGATTGGTAGAATAAGAAAAAAAAAAAAATTCTTTTCTATATCAAACTCTTTTATCTTTGTTTTTTTGTTTATATAAAAAGATACTCTAGATGAATCAGCAGCATCAACTATTGATAAAGTTGCCAATGCTGTAACACATACACGTTTCGTTGGAACGAATCCAAATGATGATGAAGTTGTTTTAATGAGAATTTTACAAGTAAAATTTTTTTTTTTTTCTAAAGAATTTTTAAACAAAATGAAAAATTACTTTTCACAGGTTCTTCGTTCATTATTACTAAGTCCAATCGGATCACAAATGACAAATGATACTGTATGTGAAATTCTTCAATCTTGTTTTCGAATTTGTTTTGAAACAAGATTATCTGGTATAAATTGATTGATTTTTTTTTGGTATGACGAAAATTTTTCTTTTTTACCTTTTGTTTTCACTTTAGAATTATTACGTAAAACATCAGAACATGTTTTAATTGATATGGTTCAATTATTATTTGCTCGATTGCCACAATTTAAAGACGATACAACATCAGCATCATCAACAAAACGAGTCAAAGATCTTTCTACAAAAGATATAACAACGAATAATCAACGTCGCTCTCAACAATTATCGGGCAATGAACAACAACTAAATGGTAAAATTCTTTCATTGATTAATATTTTTTTATTTGTAATTTCTTTTCTTTTTCTTCTATATAGAATCAACTTCATCTATAAACGAAACAACCTTAACATATGTAAGTTATTAATAATTAGGATTAACATTAACACTAGAACATTTTTGTTAAATTTATTTCTTTCTCTTAATTTATATTTAAAAAAAAACACAAAGAACCTATTTATATCTTAAAAATAGAAGATGATAGATGTTGAGACAAATGATATCTGTCTCTATATAGCAATATCTATATGATGAATACTTATGTTTAGTTCTATAAGAGATAATAACTTTCGAAAAACATTAATAAGAAACGAGAAATGATGAATAGACCTCTGACTAGTTCAATCTATATTCATGATAGAGTTTAAAATGAGAGAAAAGAAAACTTGTCATACCTAAGGAAGACACTACATCCATTTGGATGATGCTATTCGAAAATTAAACAATATCTTTGATTATACTTAAGCGTTCGATCATTCAGTGAGTCTTATATTTAATAAGAGATACTGCTATCTGTAAGGTTATTTCTATAGAAAATTCGATTTTTATACTAAAAAAGATGATGAATCTATTTTATACAAAAGTGAAACTTTGTTTCGAATAGAACAAAAAGAAATTTGGATAAATAACTTGTTAAAGAAGACAGTGAATATTTCATGGAATAAAATTACTTTACCTACAGAGATAATCATTTCTAATGAAAAATGACAAGAATAAAACATATAGAAGAAAAATAAGCAAACATTACATTGACTTAAAAAAGACTATGAGAAAAATTCTATCTAGATCCAATAGAAAATCAGAATTAACGAGTGTGTCAATATTTTTGAGACAAAATACTTGTTCATTTATCGGCCGATGAACGGTATTTCTCCTTCTCTTTTTTGACCATTTCTGATTTTGGAAAAAGAAAAATACAACAGATTCGCATGAGACTTTAAACTAGGAAATACTGATTTAAAATTAGAAATTTGTACTCTTTTCGAATTTAGGTATAAGATTTTCACTAAACTCATATGTCAGGTGTTATGAACAAATATTTGAAAGACGCGAATAAAAGTTTGAACAAAGATAATTACAACAAACAAATCGAAAGACAGAGAATGCGAGCGCATCCCATTTGATATTGGTTCCATGATGTTTTTTTAGCAACTCTTCTTAGCAACTTCTTATTTGTACCGTAGAGATGCTAGCTTTATTGAAATCTAATTTTCCTCTCGTTTGACTGCATTACGTTTCGAAAATTTTTTGAATCAGTACCTCAAGAAAAGATGTGCCTTTCAGCAAATAATGTTCTTTTTCGCATATGCTTTAATATTGAGTTTTTTTACATTATGATGAGAAAGATTGTACTCTAACAAAGTGCCTTAAGAATCGAGGTTCTCGAAGCCATCTTCCAGAAATAATCGAGTGAATTTTTGTGAGTCTGAAAATCAAGGAATCATGAAAATGTCGTTGTACCGTATATCAAAGTTTTCATTGTTGGCAGATATTTTACGTGAAACTAATTATCAAAATATCATTTTCTAGAGAAATATTTGCTATTTATTTTGATTCATTTAAGATAAATTTTGTCTCTATCCTGTAGGCTTTTTACTCTCTAAAGCTTGTTAACATTTTATTTTCAAGTCTTTCATAGATTCACTCATAACTAGAAAAATATGAATGGGACAAAAATTCTAAACTTAAATTCGGAAAAAGTACAAGATTTTCGTTTTAAACCAATATGTTATAGTGCCTACTGATCATCTTAACCAGTCTTGTAGCTGTTCATTTTTTTAATATCTTTTATTGACGTTTTAATTGAGATGGTTTAAAAACGAAAAATTTTAAATTGTCATGATAAAAATCAATCTTTTTTTTTCTAATCCACGAGAATCACAGATACGGTTTTTATCCTTTAAGGAATAAAGTTTTAATTTCATTAGGAAATGATATTAGAACTTAGGTTCGTTTTATGACGAAAATACGACGTAAAAAGGTATACAGTTATACTGTTATTTTGTAAAGCTAGTTAATCAATTCTTGTTTTTAGACACATATTTAAAAATAGGACATATGTCACTTATCTGTTGACAAAGGAAGTCCTTCGATTGATTAATCACTATTAATTCGAGACTAAGTGTATCATGTAGACTCCAATGCGTTATGAATACTCTGGGAACAGTTCGAGTCCTGTGCTTGTTACTTTGAAAAGACTGAATTTTTACGATATGTTTTTACTTGATGCTGGGACATCTTCAAAAGAAATACCAAGAAAACTGTTGTTCGAGTTTCGATTTAAAAACTTGCATAGAGACATGTCTTAATAAGAATAAGTTATCGTGAAAATTTCAGATTTCTTCGTTGTTCATATCGAAACATATGGTTATGATAAAAGAGTGTCTTTTAAATTGCTTACAAACATCAACAGATTCGAAGTTTTTCTTCCAGGATAGAAGCATATTGGAAGAGCTGGAACTTTTATCATAAACTAATCTCATTAAGTGCTGCCTCTCTCTCTGCGAAGTTTCAAATCGAAATTTAACAATCAAGTTTATCAGTTATTCATAGCTCATTAGAATTTACATGATGCACATAGTCCAGAATCAAAAGCAATTAATCAATTGGAGGACTTCTCTCATAAGTATCTTCAAACTAGCGACATGTCTTGATAATTTGTTAATAGTGTGCTTTTAATTGCAGAGACAGTTTTATTTACGTTTGTGAGTTCAAATTTATCTCACAGGAGAGTAGGCATTAGCATTTTCATTGATTAGGTCAAATAATATTACCTCCGAGATGAACTTACTCGAAAGATTTGCCCTATGAGAGAACGTCACAGGACGCGTGTCATGCAGGTTTTGTCCTATAGATAACTTATTTTGTCTTGCGTTGGTCCTGCACATGCAGAGACAGGCCAATCTTTTTTTTATAACTCAGGACCTGAATTATAATATTTGAGTCTTTCGGGACAGGCTAATCACCTAATTAATTATCATTTGATGAAGATTTGATCTAGTAGAGAAACTTATTTTGATTTTCCATGATTATCAATAGTAGCCAAAACATTATATATCATACAAGTCAGTAGTGTTTCAGCGTAAAAACAGTTTAGCTCAGAATAGTTCAAGAAAAAGCAATTAAAATAAAACATGTTCTTTCTGGTTATTCATCTGTTGAAATTGATTATATTATAAATCCTGTATATTTATGTTTGTTCTACTATCGTTTTGTTCACCTTGCGGATGTCAAGTATTTTTTTTATTGTTCATTTCATTACTGCTAAAAAACATGGCATTAAGTTTATCTACATGATTTTTGTATCAATAATCAGGAGTCTATAATATTTGACATCATCCATCACATACAGACAATTTTGAATAATTGTCAAGAATACAATGAAAAGACAGTCGTGCAGGCTGGATGAGTTAATAAAATCCCTTGTCATACGAAGACGAACATATTCATACCTTGCTTTGCGTCCTAAAAACCGGGATGACCATCATAAAAACGCTCTACAGAATGCAAGACAAGACAAAGAAAACCGTCCTGTGACATTCGCTATATTGTAATATATCTTGTTTTTGATATACTTTCTATCCTATTAGTCATCACAAGTCGACGATAATGGTCGTCCAACAGCAATCGACAGTGCGACAAATGCTATTCCCCCAACAAATACTACCACAATGAATAATGATAATGAATCTAGTTCAATTAATGATACTACTTCTCAAACAATATTACCAATAATTGTTCCATCATTTGATGAATCATCATCGAATATTCTTCAAACACATCAAATATCAACAACTGTTCAAGCAGAAAAACAATCTCAAGAAACAATAGTAACACAAACATCATCAAATAATAATGAATTTATTAATCCACGAGGAATTAGATTTACAACTGGATCACCTACAAATGTACCTGCTAAAGGTAATAATAAATAAAATCTTATTTATTATAAGTATTTTTCTTTTCAGATGTATTAACTCCATATGGTTGGCCTTGTGTTCGTGGTCTTTTTCGTTTTCTGACTACACTTATCAATAATTATGATAAGTCAGTTCTTTCATTTTCGTTCTTTGTTTTTCTAATAAATATTTTCTTGAATAGAAATAATACAGAATATATGATGACAGTTGGTTTGAATCTTTTAACGGTTGCATTAGAAGTTGGTGCAGACTATCTTGCTAATTATCCATTATTACTTTCAATAGTTAAAGATTCATTATGTCAAAATTTATTAAGTGTAAGTTTAATAATTATTTTAATTTTATAATAAAAACAACTTTTAGATGTTAAATTGTAATCGTATTCAATTGTTTTCTGCATCACTTCGAGTTTCATTCCTCGTATTTGAAAGTCTTCGAACACATCTTAAATGTCAATTTGAAGTATGAAATTCATATTTTCCTTTTTTTTTGGTTCTCGAAATAATTTTAATTTATTTTTCTTTCTTATGTATATTTATCGTAGTTTTTTATAACACGTTTAATGGAAATAATTATATCTGAACAACCAAAAATAATTTATGAACAAAAAGAATTAGCACTTGAAACAATTGTTCAACTTCTTCGTATACCTGGTTTACCTGCTGAGTTATATTTAAATTATGATTGTGATTTATATTGTGAAAATTTATTTGAAGAATTAACTAAAATGTTATCAAAAAATGCTTTTCCAGTTGCTGGTTTAACATCAACACATATTCTTTCACTTGATGCACTTCTTTCAGTTATTGATCATATCGAACTTGAATGTCAATTTCAAGTACAAAGACAAAAAAGTGATTGTATGTTGAATGATTAGTTGTTTCTATACAGACTTAGATCAGAGATGCGCATTATGCCTAAAAAAACGAGATGAAACAATGCAGACGATAGCGGCAATTTCATAATGGTGACAGAGGCGATCACCATCAGGAAGTATATTTTGCGAGCAATCTGACCGAATCTAACAGTTACTGAAGGAAACTTATTTTCTTATAGTTGTGACGTTATAATAACTTTTTCTTAAAAAATAGTGTTCCGTTTTTGAACAATCACGTATGAAAAACAAATATAAAGTTGACAATACCATGAAAGCATACTTAATTAGACAATCCATAGGATAACTATCGAGAAACTAACGATTTTTTTGAAAGTATTGTATTCTGATATACTGTTTTACAGCGGATGTATATTTTTTATGTCGGTTAAAACTGACCGAATTTGAGTCGATTTCGATGCACTTCAATAATGTTGATGCATCTGAGTTATCTGTACTAGTCATAGAGTTCAAGACGACTCCAGTTATGAGATAATAATTTTTATTAGTAAAATATTATATAAAACTGTTTTCTTCTTGATTAATTTTATCCTCTCTAATAAATAATTCGAATGTTACTAGACAATACTCTCTGCAAGCGCTTTTAGTTCGAACTAGAAGTCGTAACCACTGCCAACAGTTCTTATAAGTACTGCGATATATGGGCGGTACGAACGTGCGACATAAGAAAATATATGCCGATATACAGATATACTTACCTAATGCTTGTTTTAATGTTAGTCTACTTTTCAATTAAATTTGCATAAATTTACTTAAAAGGTGAATTTAAATATTTTGGGCGTTACAATGAAATTCATTAAAGTTTGCATTAGTTCGATTTACTCTGAGAATGATTTTTAATTAAAATTAGTTAGGACTTTATTTGTAAATATAAAATATGAGTATGAATACAAGGGAACAAAACGAACGAGTCTATCAACAATTAAATCCGTTTCTCTTAACTATGATTGTTGGCTATAAGATCATTTTAGAAAAAAATAGTCTTACGAGTAGAGTTTAATAGTTGTGTATGATAAATGTATGGTCGGTGTCTATCTGTTTCTGTGTTAGACTAAAGGAAGGAGAGAGTAAGATTTTGTTAGGTGTCTTTTTTTCTTATTTTTAAGAATATTTTTAATTTTCTCATATGTACAGTATACGTAGCTAACGAGAGAACCACTTGAAGTGATTCAAATCTTTAGTTCTGATAATTAACTGATCTATAAATCATAATAACCCTAAAAGGATATAAGTGCATGTTATCATTTAGCTGAGACACAGATATATGTCTAGAAAATTATATTTTCGACTTTTTTTATCTGAAATTTTCTACGTATTAGTATATCAGCTAGATTCGATTGTATAAAAAAGAATTCAGAGTTTTTGAACTTGGTATCATTAAGACCTTAGATTTTAGAAAAACATAGTCGCTTGTTTATAAATATTGCATAAAGATAGATATTTTGAAAAATTCAAATCTTGCTAACGCTACGTTCAATAATTCTGAATTTTCTTTTTATATCATCAAGTCTACTTGACATGTTCATATGAAAAAAATTTCAGGTTAAAATTCGACAATATGATTTTGCCGAAAAAACAGAATCCTGCAGAACAGTTGCAGTAAAAACTTTTATGTTTCGACTAGATCGCAACAACAATTCATATCCTCTTAGGATTATCCTAATCTACAGGTTTCCAATGTACAGAATTTTATGCACTGTTTACGAACGTAAGACAGATATCGAGCTCTAACAATGCAATTTTGTTAGTTGATCTCAATATGCTGTTAGCTTCATTTACAACTATACGAAAAGTGAAAAAGATGCAAAATAAATGAAATGACTTAAGGTTCAAATGAATGCGTTGTCTTTTTGGCAATACTGAAGCTATGGATATCCTTTCCTTAAAGTTAAATTCTTATATTTTTACATGATTATGACGAACATTAACCATAGAATGAACGATCTTTAGTTTTCTTATCCTTATCTTCTTCTTTGTATGTTTCAACAGTCAAATTCTTTATTCTGACATGTCATTTCACTCATCTTTTGAATAGGAATAGGTTTCTTCAAGACTAAAAAAAGATCACAAAAAGATTCATCTTCTTCCTTTGCTAAGACTCCTATTCGAATTCACATTTGAATCAATCAAAATCGTTTTCTTCCTAATGCTGATAAGCAGAAGGCTGTAATGTGATACACATAGAATACATATCTTATGTATCATAAGACTACAACGATTGAACTCTAACATTGATATGAATATATTTCTCATAGGTTAGTTAATAACACTTATTAAAACTAGATCTAATCTACGTTCTACTGTAAAGGACTATCCGTTGTCTAATATTGAAATACTGCAGATGCTTATGGGTATTTGTTAGAATAAGTGTTCAAAAAATTGTCTATCTATCACAAAGCTACGAAATTTTCTAGATCCCAATTCAGATCTAACGTTTTAGTGTCTTTCGCGTCCGAATTCATGCTGAATTTTAATTCCAGACCTGACTCGTATTTAATTTCGAGTTGACATAGAGAAGAGCTGACATGAACTTATCCGGATACAGAATTTCGGTCTTAATCTAACGTTAAATTGACTGTTGTCTGAGATAAACGAATAAAGAATTGAAATCTTTATATTTCATTTTGATCATATACACAGTGAGTGCCACGTCTTGACAAAAGAAATTTCAGAATATAAAAGTGAATCGGGTTTGAATCTATGAAAGCATAGATTCGTCGCTTCCTCATATCTTATATATTGAATATTTTATTGTTTTTATTTCTTTAGCAACAAGTCAATCATTAACACGTCCTATTCCATGTGGATATGCGTTTGCTCTATCATTACAAAATATAGATATAAATCGTTCTTCAGCTCCTTGTGAATCTCGTCATGGACCACGACTTCGACAAAATCGAATGACAATATCTTCACATTTACCAGCACAAGATGATCTTAAAAAAATGAAACATGATAAAAAAGTTTGATTTTTAATGAAAAATTTGATTTTTATTTGTTTATTTCATAGTTATTCCGACAAGGTTCAGAATTATTTAATCAAAATCCATCATCAGGATTAAAATTTCTTCAAGAGAATAATCTTTTATCAAATCCATTAGATACAAATGAAATAATTAAATATATTAAAGATAATCCATTATTAGATAAAAAAGTTATTGGAGATTATTTATCAAATCGAAAAAATATTCATATACTCGAACAATATGTCAAGTAAATTTAATATTTCGTTGTTAAATTTTTATTTATAGAAACTATTTCTTTATTTCTTTTTTTTTTCTTCTAAAGAACATTTAATTTCGAAGATATGCGTATTGATGAAGCACTTCGAATATATTTATCAGAATTTCGTTTACCAGGTGAAGCACCTTTAATTAGTGTTTTACTTGAACATTTTGCTGCTCATTGGCGTGTAAGAAATTTTCATTAATTTAGAATTTTTTTCAATATGATTTTATACTTTTAGGAATGTAATAATTTTCTACTTGCAAATAATGATGCTGCTTTTGGTTTAGCATATGCTTGTATTATGCTTAATGTAAGTTATTTATTGTCAATCAAAAAAATTATCTAGAAATAGAAAATAGATAATCAATTATTTTCCTATTAAAAAATTCATTTAGAATATTAGATTATGACTATCAAGATGATTTCGTAATATATTTCATATTACAATAAAACAAAATTGATGTTTTCTTGCTATTTCATTGTACTGTCATGATCATATTAACATATATTATTGGTTTTCTTTTTAGACAGATCAACATAATACAAATGTTCGTCGTCAAAGTTTACCAATGACTTGTGAAGTATAATTTTATTTATTATATTATATAGAAAACAAAAAAAAAAAAACTTTTTTTTTTATTTTTCTAAAATAAAAGGATTTCAAACGTAATTTATCAAAAATGAATAATAATGAAAATTTTGATGAAGGAATGTTAACAGAAATTTATAATGCAATTAAATCTGATGAAATAGTTATGCCAACTGAACATACTGGTCTTGTTCGAGAATCATATTTATGGAAATTAATGCTTAAACGATCAGTAACAATAGGAGATAAATTTCTTCATGTTCCAACTGGTTCATATAATCATGATATATTTACATTAATATGGGGACAAACAATGGCTGCACTTTCATTTGTATTTGAAAAATCTAATTATGATTTAGTTATTGAAAAATCTATACAAGGTTTTAATAAATGTGCAAGAATAGCTGCATATTATTATATGTCTGATGTTTTTGATAATTTGGTTATTTCATTATGTAAATTTACAACTTTACTTAATAATCGAGAAGTAAATTTTATTTAATTTAATTTTAAAAATATTTTTTTCTTAAATTTTCTATCCTGTTGCAGATAAATGATAACTTGGTATGAAAAAGAAAACAGAACATAACCTAATAGCAATTTTTGTTTTGAAAATATAACAAGAGCATGCGTTTTTCTTTTAAATTGAATTTTCAATGAAAAAAAATGAGACATTGAGAATATTTTATTTCCGTTTTTTTTTTTTAGTGGATTGAAAATTTACCAATACAATTTGGTCTTAATAGAAAAGCACGTCTTGCTGCAACAGTTGTTTTTAATATTGCACATGTACATGGAGATATATTAAGAGATGGATGGAAAAATATTCTTGAATGTATTATTCATTTATATAAAGCTAAATTATTACCATCAGCTCTTGTCGAAGTTGAAGATTTTCTTGATCCAACTGGGCGAACAACACTTATAAAAGAACAAATTACACAAACACCAAAGTAATTTTTATATGAATGAAACTTTTTTGCATGATGGAATATTACAGATATACATCATAAGATTTTCTAAGTTCAATCAGCAACTTGAGTTTTTAAAATCTTAATAGGAAGGATGCTTAACTTTTCTTGTGTTGCTGACTTTATAGAATACTATGAAGAACAGTTCCATTTACTTGATATTTTTTGAATAAAAAAGATTAAAACATCGGCTGTACTAATGACGAGACATATCCACTCGCATCAACTAAATATCCTCAAAGGTTTAGTCAAATAAAGTGTGTTATGTCATAACGTGATAAATAAATTAATGGATGACTAGTTTAAACTTCAAGTAGAAACTGTAAATTTCAAGTAAAATATTTTTTTTTGCATTTTAGTAAAATCAGTTATAGATCATCTTTATCCTTGGAAAATATAAAGAACGATTGATCTCTTGTTCCTATCGATCTTCTATAAAAGATGCTTTTTTTATAATTATTTGATGCTTACACCTCAAAGGAGGATCATGGCAGTTTTTCCACAAACAGATACACCCGCAACATTTTGTTTCTTCACCTTTTAATTAGAACTAAGAGCTATCAAAAGCGAATTAGAAAACTAGTGAAACTGTATAAAGACCACATATCAAAAAGAAAAAGTTGATTCTGTGCCATTACAATCACAAAGAATCATTAGAACTAGCTATTTCTTCTTGATAGTTCTATGACGACATCTCAAATCGCTGTTTGCGTTCGTTGCAGTAATACAGAAGATTGTTCTATCTAATCTAGTGAGTTTATCAGAAAATGACAATTTTTCAAATAAATGATTCTCTATAAAGTTTGTAATTTGCTCCTCAATAGCATTTCTTTGATAGAGAAATCGATTATAAAGTTGTGAGAAATTGATTACAGACTCAGACTAATCGACCATGAAAAGCTTTAATTAAACTTTATTAAAAAAAAACGTGATTTTACTCCAATAATTATGTTCCGATGAAAGAACCAAATCCACGAAATTTCCGTTACTCATTACATGGTAACGTAAAGGTAGTTTTCTTCTCCTATTGCGATAGCCAAAATTATTTTAGGATCATTTGGCATCAATGGAACCATGGAATCAGCTGTTTCTTCTTTATCGTCTTCTCATCCTTAGCCACATATAAATCTCTGCCCCGATATCATCTTTCGTCAAAATTCGTGCTTGCACTGTACTGACTTAACAAAGTAGCCCCTGTTCAAAGTTTTCGATGTTAGAAAAAGCTAGAAAATCGGCAGCGAGTGTAAACATGTTTGTAGAATATGCTTTCATTTGACTATCTGGTAGATGCTTAACAAAAAAATGCTGAAATCATCGATTCTCTTTCTGTTTGAAGATTTCACAGCACTGAAAAGAGTTCTACAAAAAATAATAGAAATTTTGTAGAAAGGTCAAGTTATTGTTTCCTTATTCATCGATCTTATTCCCACTCGTCATGTTATCGTAAACTTTTGTTTCTATCGATATTCTGTTTGTCTCCAATCGTGATTTTTGTTCTAAGAAATAGTCATTCTCTTTTAGAACTGATACTGGTTTATTTTCTTCTCTTGCTTTTTTACTTGGTGGTGGTTCAAATGATTCAACATTATCTTCTGGTAAACAACCAACAACTGAAGAACAAGAAGCAATAAAAGTTGCTTCATCATGTATAGAAGAATGTCATTTAGAACAATTATTACAAGAAACAAAATTTTTAATAATTGATTCTTTAAATGAATTATTAAAAGCACTTATATATGGTTGTCAAATATTTCCAGATTCTCAAAAACTTGATCAAGATGCTGCTGTATTTTGTCTTGAATTACTTGTTAAAGTTGTTTTACAAAATCGTGATCGTGTTACTATATTTTGGCCAACTGTTCGACATCAATTTTATACAATACTTATTAATGCTAATGCAAAAACATTTTTTATTGAACGTACATGTATTGGTTTATTAAGAATTGCAGCAAGACTTTTACGACGAGAAGAATTAGCTTCTGAAGTAATTTAATTTCAAAATGAAGATTTTTGTTTTTGTTTTCTTTTTTTTTTTATTGTTCTAGGTACTTAATTCACTTCGTATGCTTCTTCTAATGAAAACTCATGTTATTTATGCATTATCATCTGAAATATCTTATGGTTTACATGAACTTCTTCGAACAAATGCAGCAAATATACATAAATCTGATGATTGGTTTATATTATTTTCTTTACTTGAAGTTGTTGGAGCAGCTGTTCGTCCACCTTCTATACTTCAATCAACAACAGAAAATCTATCATTTAATAAACATGTTCATCAAAATTATTCAACAACAAATGCAGAATCAGATACAGAATGTTCTGATTGTTTAACAACAAGTACAAATGATAAAGGTTATTTAAGTGATTCTGAAATTTATCGTCGTTCAGATTATATAGTTGTTTCACATAATGATTTTGAAACATTTCGAAATCAATATGATCAATTTTCACGACATGATCGTCGAGCTTTAAATAAATCTTGTGAAATATTATCATTTATTATTCATGATGTTGCATATGTAACACAAGAAAATTTTGAATATTGTATACATTGTATACGAACATTTATTGAAGCAACTATTATACAACAATCAGATAAACAAACATCAAAATTAACAACAAATAATAATCGAAATACAAAACAAATTCTTCGTAAAGCAACATCATCAAATTCGTTAAATAGTGAAAATTTTAATGAACAAACAAATAATCAAATAAAACAAACACGTTCTGATTATGATGATGATGATACACAACAATCGATTAAACAAGAATATCAATCAATTGCTTTACAATTATTAGATTTAATGCATACATTACATATGAGAGCAGCACAAATATATAAACAAATTTCAATTGATCAAACAATATCGAGTGTTTTATGGTATAAATGTTGGTGTCCTATTTTACAAGGTTCGATGATTTCTTTTTAGTACATAACAATCAGAATCAAAAATACATATATCTATTTAGCCTTCTAAAGTAACGTTCTTAGTTTTTCATAATGATTCCAAATACAATATGATGAAAACTAGGTTTATATAAGTAATGAGCGGGATAAATGGTTTTAAGTTTTGGTCAGAAAAAATTTTTGGTTCTGGTTTTGCGATTAGATTACTTTTTTAATTCATTAATACTTTGTCTATTTTGCATGTTTATATGTTCAACAGATATGTTTTTTATAAAAATGAAAAATTTATTTTATTATCAAAATTCTAACAACAAATACTAAAGGGATCGTTACTCAATAATCTTCGCATTAACTTTCAGACCATATTAGGAAAGAGAAATATCGAAAATGAAACTTTTCTGACTGTAAAATAGCGAGAAGACATTTTACTTAAAAATATAGAAAAAAAAAGGAAATATTGTTAAAATTACAAACAATTGTTTATTGTATTTTTGTTTTTTTCTGATCAACAACATTAATTCGATCAGCTATTGTTTCGAATTTGATTCATTGTTTTTAAATTTAATATTCAAAGTTTTTACATCGTCCTTGAAAAGCTGTTTTGTTTGTTGATTGCTTCAAATTTGATGCCTCAAAACAATATGAGTGGGTGTGGCTGTAACTGCAGATAACATCTAAACCAACCATCATACCAATAGCAACACACACTCGATATATACTGTAGACATCTATTTATTCTATCGCATTCTTTAGATATTTTTCATCAATTCGTTTTACCACATGATAATGGATTAGTCGAAAAACAGAACAGTAAAAAGTTTTGGTCTAAAATTTTCTCGATAAGTAGGTCTCATGTTCCTGGAAATGTCTTACAAGTTGTAGTCGAAATGACCGCTGCCAACTTGAAATATTCAATGTTCAAAAACTCATGATTGTCCTGATTGTTTCAAGAATTGAATATCTCTTAATAATGAAATCATTACTTCGATAAGATATTAGATCAAAAAAAAAATCTTCCGTTTAATTTTCTTGACAATAACGCTTCTCATGATAAAACCCGAACAGAATTGTCATAACTCTACCGAAAAGACCTACAAACAGATATCCTTCGTTTGGAAGTACTTTAGTTTAGAATTATTTCTGTATATGCTCAAAATATGAGTTCTTTTGTGATAGGAAGCATCACTATCTGTTAATGATTCTGTTTCGAATTGAAAGACATTTTCTCAAACTCAGTTCATTGAAAGTTTTAGATATGATTTTGTTCAGTAATAACTTTTGTTTTAATTGGGCAAATGGTATGAAGTGAAATATTCATACAGCTATTGTTCTATGATTGTATCTTTTCTTAAACAAAACATCTTTCAAATTGTAATTCGATAAGTACATACTATTGAGAAAAATATGAAAATAAAAATAATCAATTGACAAAAATTTCTAGCAAACAAATTTTGTGAAAGTATCTTAGAGTTCAAAATAAAACTATTAATAGACACCGCTACTTCAAAGATCAAAAACGATTCCTTTTCTCAAGCAAATTTTTTTACTTTTGATCTTAAAATATCTTCTAATTATGCCTTCATTCTCAATTTATTTATAATTCAATGAAAATAACACTTGTCATGCAAAATTTAACAAACTTTAAATTACTTCTGTATTTAGGTATTACTCGTCTTTGTTGTGACTCTCGTCGTGCAGTTCGTTCATCAGCTCTTGGCTATCTTCAACGATGTGTTCTCCTGCCTGAACTTCATATTCTTTCTCCAATAGAATGGGAATCTGTATTTAATAAAGTATTATTTCCTTTATTACTTAAATTACTTGAAGCAACCAATATAAATGATCATATATATGGAATTGAAGAAACACGTGTACGTGTTTCACAATTATTATGTCGAATATTTTTACAACATCTGACACCATTATTAACATTACCAACATTTACAACAATATGGTTAGCTATTTTAGATTTTATGGATAAATATTCTAAAATAGATCAAACTGATATGTTGGTAAGAAAATTAATCAGAAAAATAATACCAAAAAACAAAAAAAAATGTATGATTTATTATTTTAGCGTGAATCTGTTCGTGAATCATTAAAAAATATGCTTCTAGTTATGAATACAACTGGTTTATTTGATGATAATCAACCTTTAACAGTGATTACAAAAGATAGAATTCATAGTTTTTTTCCTGGTCTTTGGGAGGAAGTTTTTAAAATATCAACACCACCACAAATACCTTCTCCAACTGTTGAGGTAATTCATCAACAATCAATATTTTCGAAGATTTTTTTAAAATTATATTATAGTCGGTTGTATTACCTACAACAAGTGGTGATAGTAATATTCTATCTAATGAATCAACGGCACTGTTAGTGTCAAGTAAGACTGCCTCTTGTTTTGTTATACTTAACTCTCTTTTGTCAAACACGACCTAATAAGAGTGTTAAAATATATAAGATAGAAATTTTCATCCTCACAAAGATCATGACAGACACCGTAGCGACTCTGCTTTTGTCACAGACTGTGGCAAACATTTTTAATATGCAATCAAAGATCGTATATCATTAACATCTCATTCTAATATATAGATACGTCTAAGGAAATAATAATGTATTCTGGTATTCCATGGAATACATGAAGTACGAGACTAGGTCGTTATCTTCTTGCATTTAGCTCTAGATTTTGCTTGGTTACAAAACAGTACTCTCCCACTCTGGAAACATTGGAGTACGTCGATTCTCCCTTGACTACTTCATTATTCGATTTTTAGAGAATGTATTAAAATGATGGTAAATAAGTATGTCCAAGAATCAATAGAATAAACCAATATCCCTGTGATTAGCAGCAGTTACATCGCGTTTCATATTGTATTTCCGCAAGGATTAAGTTAACAGCCTTTTTTTTTGAATTTGATGTATATATATTTTTTTTCTCTTTAGATGAAACAACAACCAATGAACCAACTCCTCCTACTAATGTATGATATGTTTTCTCACATGAGAACTTCTTAGAAAACAAAAAAAAAACAGTGAAAGAGAAATAATTGAGTTCGTGCATGATTTCTTATAGGTTTCTACTTGTTTTCCATCTTGATCTTTTGAAATCTACTTTTATATATTATTTTCAAAGAAAAAGAAGGTTAGAATTATATATTTATTAAAATAGAGTATAAAATACTTGCATGCTTGTACCTATTACCTTTTAAAAAATTAAATAATTGTTGTGTCCATTTTTTGCATAAAAAAGATCTGGTAAATTTCGGTTATCATTATTAGAAAATCCTTGAGATGAAAAAAATATGAGCAATCTATCGCTTTCTAATAATGAAAACTTCATCTTGCTAGTTCTTTTCCTTGTTGCGTTATAACAAAAAATGGCTATCGATTATTGATTATTTAAAAGAAATAATTATTATTTTAAAATATGTTTTCATTTTAGACTCGATTTTTACCAGCTCAAATACAAAATTTGTGAACATTCTATTAATTTATTTGAATCAATTTTTTTGGCTATCTAATTCATTTATAAATAAACAAAAATAAGCAACAACCAGACTCAATATGATCCTGTATTTTATTTATTTTCTCTTGTTTAATTTGTGTCATTTGGATTCTAATGAACTTTTCCTCTTATTATTCATTTAATTTTTCATAAATTTTGTAGCCAATATATCGGCTAGAGTAAAAGCGTATATAACAATTGTTATCTAATTTATGTAAAACAAGAACGATGATATTATTCTATATTTTAAATAAAATTCTAATGAATAATAATCATTCTTCAGTGATATGTGTAACTGATGAAAATTTATATCAACGAGACATACAAACTTATTGATATTCTTCTTTGAAGAGTATGTATTGTATACGTCTTCTAGAATATCTACGGCAGCACTTGGAATAGGTCGCTTGATTAGAATTTTATTATTATTTTTCAAGGAAAGTTTCCTAAATAAGACGACAGGACAAGAAAATTGTTTTAATCGATTTTTTACAAACAGGTTCAATCAAAAGAATTATCTTAAGGCATCCCCCCCCCCCTCCAAAAATTAGATTTTTTGAAAAAATTTCAAAATTGAGTTTTTGTTGGAGGATGATGTACTGGACTCTCCTCTTTCAGTGCATGTCTTTGGTTTTAGGATATGAGTGGTTTTTGGCCGTTCTCAATCATTTTTTTGTAGCTAGCCAGTACTTTTTTAGGCTTTCAGGAGACCATTCCCGATTTTTAGAATTTTTATAGAAAACCAAAATCACTATCGTATTCAGCGTGCCAAGTTACCATAGTATCCAAATTTTCAGAATAAAATTTGATACCTGGAATGAGTTACAAAAGTTTTTGCCGAATAGGGACACCTATTTTGGTGTTTGTCTCAGCGATTGAAAATCTTCTCTCTTCTTTACCTGATGACCGAAAATTCTAAAATTTTGGTTATACATGTTTGTCTCCATGTTTGATGTAATGGCAATGCCAGATTTCGAGAAATCCTTTAGAATTCTTTGTTTCCCAAAAATGGCTTAAAAATAATTTTCACTTTGTTTATCAATTTTCTCAAAACGTATTTTTGTGCTAGATATCGACAGCAGAACAAATTTTTTTTCAATATACTTCATCCTAGAGAGCTGCGGTCTTTTTTAGTCGATACATACATGTGTACTGCTTCGGATGAGGGAAAGGGATTTTTTATTTCATCGTCAATCTGAGAGAAATCCAGGGTTTTTCAAAAGCGTTGGGGTAAGATTTTCAGAATTTTGGGGTTTTGGACGTCCCTAAAATGAACAAAGGAAAATTTAAAAAATCTCTTTCCCTTAGTCCAAGCGGTAAACAGTTCTTCTTCAAATAAAACAATCCCCGATTCAGTCCGTTGAAGTATAGTGAAAAAAAGTTTGTACTGCCAGAGGGTCCATTTTTGGCCTTGATCTCTGGAAAACTCCTGAACGCTGAGGTTTGGAGAAGTAAAAAAAAATTCGTAACTTTACTCTGATGTGCCCAACATTTGTGGAAAGTTTCAGGCAAGTACGATGCACTGTAACGAAAATCGATTTTGGAGGGGGGGGGATGCCTTAATCGATCAAAAAAAAGACTAAATTCGTCAATTGAAATGTATTGTTAATGCTGAAAAATCATATTTCAATTAGAATTAAATAACATTTGTTAAACCGTTTTTTACCCAAAAAATAATTGACTTTATTCTGGCCTTTCTCGTCAAAATTTTCTACATAGATTGTGTACTTCGCAACTGGTATAACAATTAAAATTTTTTAGTATGCAAACATTTTGAAAGTTTCATTTTGTCAATAAATAAAAGAAGAACATTTATTTCGTTCAATTACATTCTTCATCTACCCAAAAGGTTGAATACACTATCAGCTGAATTAAGTGACGTGCGTGTTACTGAAGTAAAACAGTGTTAACTGTGTACTAAAATCAGTAGTGTAAAAAAAAAGATAGCTATCAATCTGACTCATCGTAGAGATTAGTAGGCATTTTAATCGAAAAAGTTTATGGTAACAAATGATAATCTTTAAGATGTTCGAATAGCCATATAACGCATCGAGATCTTTCTATTCAAAAAGTAATTTGACAGATTTCTCATACTTTCTTTTCTGAGCATTAAAGTTTGTCCGATCTTCGTATTCAACTCGTGATCAATATGATAATAAACTTATTAACATGTTGCAATAAATAACTGTAGTGATTGAGAAATTCCATTGTACGAAATACCTTTTTTTGTTAAAAAAATATATTCTTAATAGCATCATTTTAAGTCAGTTCATAAAAAAGTAGCCAGGTTTCAAGGCTTGGTATGCAATTAATTAAACAAAAGATACAAGCTCAATAGAATTCATTGATTGATACTCTTAATGAGTTATCGTCGACATTTGAACATAATTTTATTTCATTGCATATGCTTTTTACATCTTTTGTTGCATTCAAAAAAAAATATCGTGTTAATGCACATGAAAAAAATTCATAAAATTATTGAAAATAAACATAAGGCAATCAATCAGAAGATTGATGAATATCAAATAAATTTTACGACAGATAATGATGAACACGTGAAAAAAGATCAATACGAATAAAAAAGTTATTGCTGCATTGATTCAAGAAAATGATGCATCTGGTAAACAATTAGATAATCTTCAAGCAACCTTTGATGAAGCAGAAGAATATTTGTAAATGCTTACTACACATACAATTAATCGCTTTACTTTTGCACCAGTCTGGAATGTTGATATTAAAGCTCTTTTTTTTCATTGTCAGCTTACATCAAGCATTAAGATACAAACTTTCAAGGTCATCGGTATTCATTTGAACGGCATTATTCAAGATCATCATGTTACAATTAAAAAACACGAATTGATGAGTCATCTGAAGAATAGTTTTGTTCGACAGTATCTTATAATAAGAGAAGTTCTTCAACTTAAAGTAAATTCGAATTCTACAAGTGAACGTCAAAGAATATCGGATTTTATTTTACCAATGAATAAACGTATGATTGTCTGATATTCTTCAAAATTCGAGAACGATTCACTTAACATTCTCTATAAACTAGATGATGTTCGTAATAAATTTAAAATCCATTAAATTTATGAAACTTACTCGTGTCTCTGTTTGTTTGAACGTCATAAATCATCTTTTTTTCTGCATAGGCCCATATGTTTCAAAAGTAGTTATGTTCCTCTTTAATGAAACCGATTATTTTCTTATGTTTATTCTTAACAATTGACCATTTTGAACCAATTTAGAAAACGATTTCAAGCAGAAAACAACGTTGAACTGTTATTTTCATGTTTATATCTATATTCTACTATAGAAATACATTCTCGTACTTTTGATTTTCATCCCAGCTCACAGCAATATCGCTTCTGCAAAGGATTAGACAAGATAGGTACTTTGATACGTACTGTTTCAACAATTATAGAAAACTGATTGAATTAATCTATAGTCATATATGTTCAATTTATACGATGCTTGACGTAATCAATGTATATATGGACAAATAATGTCAAGATTTAATTTATACTTTCTGGCATGATTCAATATGTGTAAAACAAAGATTTCATAGTAATATTTGTATAAATTTATAATTGATATCAGACTGATTTAGACATCAGCTATGTAGCATTGAGGATTGTCTGAAAAATTTTTCTCTGAACTATATTTCGAGGTAAGAAAAAAAGTTTAATGAGTCGACTTTAACACTTCTATCACCCTCGTTTCTTTGTTTAATCAGCATAATAACATAGACATCGTAAAAATATATTATGAACAAAGACATTACTCATTGAATGTTCGTTTTTCTCTTATAAAATCGAGGTGCTAATTGAAGTAACAGCTCTTTTGGTAATGACGATAGAAGAAACCTATACTCGACCATTTACTCAAGTCACTTCGCATGTTGATATAACAGGTAAATATACAAAATGAAATACTAATATTCTATTTAGTGTACTTTTATAGCTAGTATTACTACTGTCAGTATGCGTGACAAATCTATCTCTAATAATAAAATGAAAAAACCCTTTCTTTTACAATCCAGGGCAATTCAGATCAGTCTAATAGATTCAGTGCTATTCCTAATGGTTATAGAGATTTCAATTAGACTTATATTGAATATATTAATATATCTACAACTTAAAACAACAGTGACTATGGAGTAGAAATTCAATTTTAACTATTTGTTATATCAAACACTATTACTAACGCATAACGATTATAATACCAAATGACACGTTTTTTTTTCTTTCGATACTTTGCCTTTGATTAGTGTTTGGTCTATCACCCTAAATATTATGATAGAAACTATTAAACATAGATTAATAACATCATCAGACATATAGATATTAAGAACTAGATCTGCAAGCCATTATTGGCTGCCATTTCTGTAAGAACATCAACAAAATAGTATTAAAACAAAAACAGGATGACATCTTACACAACATCAAAATCAAGTTATTATCGATGATTTATATATCTCATTTAGACGATACATGATGTTTTGTGTTTTATTTTTTAAAGACCAGATATAAAAATCAATAATATGTTTTTTGTAAAATTCTATATTATGATTTCATCAATAATAAAGACTCATTATTTGTTATTGATACACATTACATTTGATTCGTCGTCATCATTTTTCTTGAACACTTTGCTTTATAACAAAAATTGTCATTGTTTTTTCATAATTGTTATTAATCATATAAGCGTATTATCTAGAGATATTTCGAAAATATTATAGTTTTACAGAAGCATATGCAGAGAGAAGTATGTTTTCTTTGTAAATACGAAGGATTATAATACATTGTCTAACATATGATGTTGATAATATCAGACTTTATAAGTTATGATACCAAGTTTACATGTAATAACTCATATTGAAAATCAGGACGAACGCATCAAAAACTTATGGAAAATAAAGCTGATGTGATAATTTAACTTGCACTTAATTATTTATGCATATATTTGAATCGGATATATGGTAAAGAAGTAGCGACAAAAGAAAACGTAGAACTATTATGAAACAGAATAAAAATTTTAGTTTCGTTTATAGGCATATATGCTTTTAAACGTTTTTTTTTTTTAACAAAAGAAAAAGATCTCATTTGCATCTTATTTTAATAAGATGCCGTACAATACAGATATTCTTTATTGTCCAAATGAAATGCATAGATTATCAATAATAAGCTGAGTTCCGTTTTGTGTAAAGTTCATCAGAGAAATGTCACCGTCCACTTGTAGCATAATAGTATCAATGTTAGTACAGAAAGTACAGTAGACATATGTTGGATATACAGCCATTATAATGTATGTCCCTGATTATGTGATTAAGCCAGCTCTAGTAGTTTTCATTCTAACAACAAGAGAGTCAAGCCAAGTACTAGTCAAATACAAATTATCAAAAGAGAAACGAGTACCATTTGTTGCTGTATTTAATTATATTGCCACCAGTCGGATTGCGCATGACAAACGGTTCACTTCGGTCTTTTTCCAAATATCCACTATGTGCCGGCATTGTTGATACATTTATACACTCAGCATTAGTCCAATTAAGATTCTTATAACCATTAGGAATAATGTCAGATGTACTAGATTGGTTTATAATATCATCAAAAGTGATCAATGTCGTGCATGCTGAAAAGAATTGTTTTTTTTTCTGTCATCATATTTATTCTGATAAACAAACATATGAAACATACCAGCAAAAGTAGTAGTAGGAGTAGTCGTTGTGATGCTGAAAGTCACTGTTGTTACCATGACGGTTGATATATATGATGACAAAGTTTGCATTACTAGAAGATTGTATCAAAACGAATACAACAATTTATTTTTTATTTACCTGTTGTATCACCTGTTGACGTGCCTTTAGCTGATAGTCGAGTATTGATTTCTTCTGTTATTGCCAAGGAAGAAATGGTTGAACCTGTAATGGTAATTATTTATCAGTAGAAGATCAACATTTAATGGAAAATGGTATTATTTTCAAATATACTTTTTGTGAACTGTGATATTAATTTATGTATATTATGAACCAAAGATAAGTGCATACTAGTAACGTGTGAGAAGTAACACTTTTCTAGAGGTGACAATTGTTTTGCATTGAAATAAAAATCAAGTATTTACATAATTTATCATTCAGTCGGTTTAATTTCTACCCTGACTGTTTTCTAATAGTCAGCTTATTTCAATAAAAGACGAGAGACTTCGATTGATTTAGTATGAACGCAATGAAAAATTAGACGGGCGTAGTAATAAATTAAATGCCTTCTGTATATAAAAAAATCTTAAGACCTCTGATTATGTAAAAACATAGAAAGTTTTCAGACAGTGTTCCATTGTATCTCATTTATTTTCATATTTTTTATTTAAAGATTTTTTTAAAAGAGCTCAAGCGTTTTTGGGACTCTGGGGAGAGATCCTCAATTTGTTCAAAGCGCAGAAATAATGTTGACCTCAGTTTTTCAAGATTTTTCAGTACGAAACCCTGAGATCTATGTATAATATATTGTAAATACACGAATCAAAGTTTCACATTTTCGTGAAAACCCTTAACTATGAAGTATCTTCTTTTATGTCCAGAGCATTGTTTTTCTAAGAGATTGTTTCGTATGAGCTGTCTGATAGTGGGCCGACTACGTTGTGATAAACATTTGCTCTTATGATTAGCTTATGTGTATAGGGAATGCAAACAATTGAGCAAAAGAACTCTGCGTCAGGCTCTTCTTTTATCTAGAACTATAATTTGCGTTAGTTCTAAGAAAGATATCAGGATATTGAGTCTACCACAACGAAATTCAAAAGTAGAGTATACTTTCTTCCAAAGAGATCTTCTATTTCAGTAAGAGCTTGATAAAAATGGTATATTACTAGTTGATTTTAGAACTATTTTTCTGCCCTTGAATCATGTTCGACTATAGCTTCTTCAGAAACGAAAAGTGGGGAAAGGTATCATTTAAGACTTACTAAGAACAAGAATATTTACAATGTAACATCTTTACTAGTGATCAAATTTGACATGTTACTAACAAGCTATCCTCATGAAAAAAAATGATAGGTTTCTTTTTACTTTCATTGTTACAGCTGACATAAGAATTTAGAAGTGTTAAGATAATCTTTTAATCCATCCTTTTAAAATATGAGAACTAGTAGAAGAAAAGAACATGTTAATATTTACTTGAAAAAATTATATAGTTCATACTAATAACGCTAGAATTTGTATCAATTGATGTATATTGTAATTTCTCTTCTTGTAATTGAGCAGAATAAAGTAAGCAATATTGATAATGACCATTATAGATAGCTGTTTTGCACATAGAATTCATAAAAACATTTGCAAATACAAACATGTCGTGATTTAATTGAAAACTAGTAAGAAATCATGGAATTATTATCAATCGGATCGAATCGTGTATTTGGATATATGGCAATAGGAATCATTGATATCAATGATAAATAATATATGAGAACGAGAGACGCATATGTCGAAAACATATTTAAAATAAATAGGTCTTAAACATTTTATATAAATAATTTTTCAAAAAATTACTCAATGAATCAGTTATTTCGTTGATAATAATCCATGTAAAATGTTTTTAGATAAGAATTGATTAAAAAGATTATTTGCATCGAATTAGCGGATACTCACGAAGATAATCGAAATGATCTACGTCTTAAAAATATTAAAATAGTGCTTTTCCTGACTGTTATGATTTCTCTTTCTGTCGAATACACTGTCAGTGATAGCATATAAAAGAAAAATTCAATCTTTTTTACGCATCAAAAGCCAACATATTAATGTGTTAAAATAAGATTTTGTTCATAACACAAGTGCAATTGCAAACTTAAACGCTATCACACGCTTTTTTAAATCGTGTTAACACATATAATATACGTTTTTCAAGTGTAAAATGCTATTTGTTTTTTTTGCATACTTCTTGATCTGAATATTGATTAGAAAACATTCTTATTCTAATTTTGCAACGAGATTGTATTGCTCTATTAGCATAGCATTATTTATTGTTGAAGTTCTGAGGAGAAGATAATAATTTGAATAGAAATATTGCAGATAATGCTCTGCTCTTATGGTTATCTATAAAAATTTTTCAAGACCATTTTAAAAATAATACGCAAATTACAATGCAACAAAGACGTGTTCTGATGATTCCCCTAGTCAATTTTATTTATTATGAAATGGTTGATTTATGTAGTTATTTATTGCAATTTCCTAGTCTTTTTATTACATTATCGTTGATGACTTGTTTCACTACTTCTATCAGTATAATATGGCTTATGAATTGTTATATTTTTACATGTATAATAAGATATTTAAGTTTATTGTACCACTCAACATATTTTCATTAAAAGATCGGTTTAATCAAGTTAATTTTTACGACTATCACCAGTTTATGTTGACCATTGCCTGTTGTTAATAGAAAAAATCATAATCAAATAAACACAGAAATGTCTGTGTACTCTGTTTATTAATATGATGACATAAATATTTCTATTTTGTTGTGACATGTAACAATTAGAGTTCGATGTAGTAAAGGAAAAGTATTCTGACTCAAATACGCTGATGAGCTTCGATTAACATATAGTACATAATCTTAGTTATTATGTAAAGTATAATATATTTTCAATATTAATGTCAAATGATTTTCTTCTGTGAAGCAAATTTTCATTTCAATTAAACAAAATAGCAACATAATGACTTGTTGAATACACTTTTCTGAAACTGTTACAATTCATTTACTAAATATTCATGAATCAGATGACATTCTTACAAGAGAAAACAAGCTAGGCTTCGATACTCCGTAGTAAGAGTGAAGTACGTACTTCACTTTTACGTCGACATATCGAAGCCAAGCTTTTTTCTCCCTCTATCCTTACCACTAAGTGGACTATAACGAGTCATATGACAAATTAAAATTGCAAAACTTTTTTATAAACATTTTTATTAATAAGTATTTATTTGTTGGTCATCTTGATTTATTTCTTATAATTAAATGAAAATTTTTTCTAAACAATATGGGATTTTGAAGGTGATATTACTTGAGCATTCACAATAGTAAAATTTTATGGGTCAAAAATCGATTATTTGCATATTAATTATTGTAAATAAGATCTTTTACATGAACATACAGTATTCTGTAAACTTTTGAAAGTTGTAAAAGGATACATGTAGTTAATATTTGTGCACTTATCTGTGAATGGTATGTCTTGCATAAGTAAACAAGATTATGACATAAGAATAGTTAGGAGAACAAACAATTATGCATAGTTTTATCAATTTTTCTTAAAAGCATAAAAATTGCATTTACATGCATATTTTTTCGATACACGTGTATATGTACGCACGATTATTTTACATGAATACTTGACAATCAGAAAATATCTCACACAGTTAATATGCTCATACATAAAACATGCCAATTTGAAAGAAACTTTGCATATAGAGGTTAGTTTCTCAAATATTCGTAAAAATTCATTTGTGTTCAAACTTTCGCCATAAACTGATTCTTACTAGATGAACAGAAAATTATTCACAATAATATTCTGTCTATATCTGAATCAGATATTTTCTAACTTAGTGAATCAGAGAGAAAGATATTTTTCTATATACAATACGAGTTAATTATTTAATAAATATATACAAATCTGAGTTTCACTCTCATCCAGTGAACAATAAACAAAAGTCATAGTTATTGGTCAGATAGAAAACATTGAACTTGATTTATTGTGAAACTGTAAAAAGCTGTCTATGAAATACAATCTGTGGTTTTAGTTTGTTTTTATGAGATTCTCTAGGATTCTGGTGAATTTGGCAGTTTCTAGCAATTTACATATGTTTAAGTGATTTCTTTAATTAAATTTGATTTTTGGCTTATTCAAATTAATTGATTCTCCCTATGCTAGTTGTCATTAAAAATGTGGTGTTTGAACATCAATAATTATATAAGGGTGAATATCAACATCTATGCTTTTAATACATAGATGATGAGAAAACAACAAGGATAAATATTACGTACAACAAAGTGATTAGTAGCGATGGTATAAAATAAGCGAACCCATCATTCTACTGCTTACTAAATGCGTGAACGAAATATGGCTAGTCAACAAAAAAGATAATCACGATAGTATGCCAGACGAATTTAAAGCATCATGAAATCTTGGATGCAGATTGTTTTTGATCTTTTTTTCTAGACGAACAAGATGCGTTATTTCACTGTCTCACCGTGATAGTATTTTTGTTTTGTCGATAGCTCTATATTTGAAAAATGCATATATAGTGAAGTTATGTTAACATTCAGATATTTCTTAAACACGTAATCAACAGTGTCAAGATGATTTTATTTTCGTTTGTTCCAAATGAAATAGAATGCTTGAGGATAAATAAAAATGTTTATTTCACAATAATCAGAAAACATATGGTAGTGAAAAAGTACAAAGTATTTTTTGTCTAAAATCAGTTCGATATATAAACGTAACATTTATTTTAAAAAAACTTTTTTTATGGCTACACTAGTAAAAATCAATAAACTTGTGGATACTATCATTTTCCATCCGATAAATAATCTCCAATCAAAATGATTAACAGCTTCAATATTGTTTCCATCAGCATCAATTACGAAAGCAGCATAATAAAATCGATGATATTGTGAACGAACTCCAGGTGGTCCATTATCTTTTGCACCATTCTTTAATGCAATACGATAGAAGTCATCAACTTGATTACGAGAGTTGGCTACAAATGCAATATGAGTACCTATTCGGGGACTTTCTTCATTTGAAGTACGTGCAGGTTGTATCCAAAAAGATGGAAATCGTTTACCAAAACCAACTGCTTTGTTATCTTCAATAATAATCATCTTTTTATTACCCAACGTAGATAGAATAGCATCATAGAATGAAACTGCTTTTTGAAAATCAAATGTCTTAATACCAATGTGATCAATTGACATATCTAAAAAAGAAATCCGTATTGGGATAGATTATTCAATTCAATCTAATAATTATAATGTAATCAATATTTAAATAAATAAATGGAAATCTTGTTAATATACATATATTTAATATAGTAATGCAGTTGTATGTATATGATACATTTTATTTTTAAAATATATGAAAACAAAATATTAGCTGAATGAATTTTCCACGTTAGTAAAAATTATTATCAAAGTACACAATTTATTAAATCATTTAATAGGTGAGTTATTCGTGGTATTGATCTTAATTATGGACAAGGTGATGGTCATGATCGTTCATTAATAATAATACCAACAACTAGTGATTGAATTTGATAATCACTTTTACGATAGCAGAAAATTCAATCAGGTAATTTTTACTTTTTCATGTATTTTACAAATAAAACAATTTATATGCTACATCAATATTAAGAAGCATGCAACCAAACGATCGATTTTGAAGAAATACGAAAATAGAAAGCGTTGAAGGATGAACTTTATTTATTTTCTTTGCAAACACATTCACTAACAAAACACGTGTTAATAAGTAACGCAAGACGGTTGAATCTAAGAAAGAAAAACATGTTCTTCTTCTTTTCATCTAACATGTTCATTGTTTTTGTCTTAAATAGTTATATATTTTCGTTTGGTTTTTTTTTATCATGTTTATTAAACAAAAAGTGAAATATGGAATATCATACTTGATAACAGTTATACATCGAATTCAAAGGCCAAAAAAACCTGTTTGCAGTCGAGAAATTCAATTATACGTAGCATCGTCATACATTGTTTGCCATAGCACCAACTAGAATATATTGGATAATGTATCATCGAATCACAATATACTTTGATATTTAAAAAGAAAAAGAAAGATAAAACGAGAGCATAAAAAAAAGTCTTCACCTCGTTACTGTTTAAACTACGATTGACACTAGATTTTAGATAAAATTTACTGAAGCATTGTATCAAAATAAACGATGAAATTTAATACTTTTCAGAAAAGAATATTGGTATTATTTGACGCGTTATTTAATTGAGAATGTGGGTGTGTGGATGCGTTGATATGATTATGGAGATAGAAGTGGGAATGATAAGGTAGGTGGTGTGGAGGGATGCAAGACAAAGTTCTCATATTGACACAGTTACAACTGCATTGACACTCCATATCCAACCCACAATCTCATACTTGCTACATTGACAAAACCATAATCTGCGAATTATTTCGCTGTTTGTCACTGTAACAAGGTCTCTTCGATTAGTATACAACGCACAACTAGGATAGATACTCTTCGTAGAATTCAAAATTTTTCATTATAATTCTTATGGTGTTTGAAATAAGTACATGTGCAATAGGGTCTTTTATTGGTGTAGTGAAGGGCTACAAAAAATAGTATATAGACTTTTTCGTCATGAGTTGCATTCATTAGAATGCCTGTTGTCATATGCAGCTATACCTTTTACTTCTTGATTATTTGTAATTTTAAGTAGCATTATCTAATTTACTGACGATTGCTGACAATGTGAAAATGTTGATATAAATAAGAACATAAGTTAAGCATGAATTTCTGAGGAAATCAAACACTTTTCACATGCCAAATGTGCAGTAAAATTTCTAAATTCTTTTAATACTTTTTATGAATTTCTACGAAGTTCATTTGAGTTGTCAGAATTCTAATCCAGTTTCTTTTCAAGAAGCCATAAGAGTTGATGGAGGTGACAATAGTGCGATACTTTTCCTAGTTTTCAGGAAATTAAAATAAATATCTAGACAACTCAAACCGATTTCCGGAAATTCATGTGAATTCATATTGACTAATCATACAACAATGGCTACACATTATCTCTTCGAAAAAAAATACATCATCAAACTATAAACACAGCCAAATGTTAAACGGAAGCATACGACGTAGCCAAGCTTCTTCTGAAAACTTCAAAAAATGGATTGCATAAGGGCGCTGCAGAATTTTCACACACCCATCTACACACATTCCGAGGGCATCTCGATTGTTGTAGATGCCACAGAACCTTCACAGATCGAGCTACACTGATTCTGACGATATCTTCCTAGCGAAAACTCTATCAATGTTGTGAAAGCTCATATGAATTTCCTGGAAATTTAAATAATATATCTAATCATACTCTGAAGGATAAGTCGTGAACTGGATAAAACATAGAAATCAAACGTGTTAATCGGTTCTGATAGAATTACAAAGTAGTAGTGATGTAATGGAAGAAAAAATAGGAATGCCTCCAAAGTTCCGAATTATTCATCTTAGACGCGAATATATTTAATGTGTCATTGACTTCTATGAATTCTCCGTCAGGTATATAAAAGATGACATGAAATATATCTAGTTGGCAGGTATAAGAGAAAATACTTTTTTCTGTATCTGAATGCTTTGTAATAGATACGGTGAGAAACAAACAAACAAAATAAGGTAACATTTATAAGATTATACACACCTCCACGGTTATTCAACTAATTTGTTCATATTAATTCAACTCGATTTCGAAACTATGAATTCGAGGCATGCTTAGACAACAGTAACATCATTCTATCATACTGCTCTTGTAATTGATACTAGAGGAAGCAATATTGAAATTGAGAATCACTTCGATTTGAGATCATTTATTAGATGGAAAAAATGATAATGACCATAGATTGATTGATTTTTATCAGTTTAGTTATAGAAAAAAACTTTTTGAACAAATTTTACTTTTTACTTCGAAACACTTCAAAAATATATCGAACTGATGTTAGGAAAAAATGCTTTTTACTTTTTCAATACCATATATTTTATGGTTATTGTCAAATAAACATTTTTATTCATCCTCAAGTAATCTCTTTCATTTGGAACAAACGAAAATAAGCCATCGTGACTATTTGTTACGGAGTTAAGAAATGTCTCAATATTAATACAGTTTCAATATGTATGCCTTATTCAAATATAGAGCTATCGACACAACCAAAATAATATCTCAGTGAATAAGTAAGATAATTTATAAAATATAAGTTATATTCTCAAACAAAATGGGAAATATATCAAATTTATTGCTCTTCAACTCTGTAATGTTCTTAAACAGAATCCGATAGATGTCTTTGTTCGACGATACAAATATTTTCTATAATTTTTTTGTGAATAATTGAATAAATAAACTGATGTAAGGCATCTGGTTGGTTAGGTTTCATTCACGATGTTCAACTGTCTCTTATCATTGAGCCGTATCTGATATATATTGTCCTCACCTTTCTATTCTTACGCTGCTGTTCTTAGTCTATTGTTCATTTATATCTATTCTCTCCTTGGCCTCACCTTCTTTCTTTTCGCCCGCTCTTATTCTACTTATATATACAAGCGTTTGCTTTATATGTAAACAATACGATTATAGGGGCATTAGTTAAACAGGTGTTCTTTTTCATGTATATAGTGTTCTACCGCTAATTAACGGTGGAACACTATATATATGAAAAGGAACACCTGCTTAATTGTATAACGTATATACGCTGGAACACCTACTTAACCACTGATGATTATATGATAGGAATGAATAGAATAAAGTGTATCTCCATCTACACTAACATCTCTTCTATCAGAAATCGTCATATATGAGTCATCTCAGTTGAATTATTAACATGAATATGTTTGGAAGATATTTAAAAGAATGGCTTGTCAACGACCCGACCAATTTTCATGGTACAATTAGCGCCACACATATATAGAGTATTTAATTGGTTCTCTTCTTTCATTCTTAGACCTTGTACACACTACTACTTTGAATTCAAAAGTGAATTAAGAAATATGATTGGTGTTGCTACGTAGCAACATCAATCATATTTCTTAATTTATTTTTAATTCGCCAAGTGTCTACAAGGTCTTAGACATGAGGAAATGTCATCTACCGAACAAAATTGGTATTTTGTAATCGAAAAGTTTGCTTTCAGATACGGACAAGCTATTTTATGTTCATTACCTATGAGTAATAGATGTGTTTCGTCAAGACGGTTGACATTGCTAGTGAAGAATTTTTTTTCTTTTACGCACTACACATTTAGTATCGGCTTTACATTTGCCTAGAAAAAAGATGAAGAACAACCAGCGACGCAGTTTTATTATTTTTTCATGCTGTGTTACACTATCTTGACTATCTGACCTGTTGTCTCTCCACATTGTTTTATTTATTTAGTTAACAGTGAAATGAAGTTTTGCTTATTTCAGTCTGCTTTTATACTACCACACTTAATTATTCTCTTGGTAGTTGCCGAGAGCAACTGTCGTTGTCTTCAACATTTTAATGCATTGAACTCTTCGTCATTTTCATCTTCACTTATTGTACCCCATCATGTACGTATTCAACACATTGATGTCGATACTCATCCTGATATAGTTATTGATGTTCAAAAACCGCACTTTTCATGGCAAATAGCTTCGGAATATGATAGTAATGGTCATTTGATAAGAGGCACAAAACAAGTGGCCTACCATATTCTGGTTAGCACCATCATCAATAATCAAGTCATGTGGGACAGCGGTTGTGTACCTTCATCTTCATCTACACATATCCTTTATGCAGGTAGACCATTCACATCTGATACACGCTACACAATTACTATCAAATACTATAGTACACAATATGAAAGTCAACCGTATACTACTCAATTTCGTACTGCACTCTTTTCATTGACTGACTGGTCAGGTGAATGGATTGGTAGTAATGATATCAATATGAATCAATTACGAACTGTTGCTACGATTCAATCAATCGCAATTCAATCAGCTACTGCTTACATCAGTGGTATTGGTTATTATCAGTTGTATGTCGAAGGAAAATTGATTGACCAGACACGGCGATTGGATGTTGGCTGGACTACATATCAACAACGTACACTTTATGTTTCATATGACTTAACTAGTGTATTGAACACGACTGGTTCGATAGGTATCGGAATTATCTTAGGTCAAGGTTGGTACAATCGTCAACAGTGGATTATTGGTCCAGGTGCACGTCCTGATCTTTCTGAACAATACGGTTCACCACGTGTACTAATGCAATTAAATATTCAATACATAGATGGTACAAAGCAGTCTATTGTTACCAATTCATCTTGGTTAGGTAGAGAGAGTGAACATCGTTATGATTCCATTTACATGGGTACAACCATGGATCTTCGAGTGGCACGTTCTTGTTGGTCATGTGCCAATTTTACTGATCGATACTCTTTATGGATAAATGCTTCCATCTTACCATCGCCAGTAAATTTTACAGCTGAAGGTCAATTAACCCTACAATTCATGGATCCTATTCGTATTGGTCCGGGAGCACTACATATTGCTACATCAGGTCGTTTAGGTAATGTAGATGGAGTGAAAGGTGCTAGTCTTACTGATAGTGGTGTACTTAAACCGATTTCACAAGATTCAGTGAATGGACAAGTGTTTGATCTTGGTCAAAATTTTGCTGGCTGGTGTAAATTATCTTCACTCAATGCTCCGAAATCTACTATCATTCAACTGCGCTACGCTGAATTGCGATATTCAACTGGAAAAAATGGTATTGATTTTGCTGGTTTGTATTATGAAAATTTGGCTAGCATAGCTGTGATGGATACAGTAATCTTAAATGGAACAGGCAATGAAACATTTGAACCATTATTTACTTATCATGGTTTTCGATATTTATTAGTGAATGGATATGATAATATTAACAAAGATAACATTGAATGTTATAATGCACATAGTGAAACAAAACTCATTGGTAATTTCACAAGTAGTAGTGATATATTAAATCAAATTCAACATAATATTTTGTGGTCTCAATTGAGTAATTCAATGTCTTTACCTACTGATTGTCCACAACGAAATGAACGACGAGGATGGATGGGTGATGCTGGACTTAGTATTGATGAAACATTATTTAATTTTGATTATGTTAATTTTTATCTTAATTTTTTGACGATGATTTCAGATAATCAATCACCTGAGGGTGCAGTAAGTGACACAGTACCATTTACAGTTGGTTTTAGTCCGGCTGATCCTAACTGGGGTACAGCATATGTGACAATTACATGGTATTTATATGAACATACAGGCGATATTACTATTATTGAAAAATATTATAGAGGTATTCAAGCATGGATTGATTGCTTAACTAGAGAATACCAAAAGACTGGATTAGCTAAAATGTATTATTATTGGGGTGACTGGGCAACAGTTCAGGAAACATCTAACACTTCATTAGTTTCTGCTTATGCTTATCTTCGTGATGTGTATACGTTTATTAATATGAGTGAGATTCTTAATCACACTGATATTGTTCAAAAATACACACAATTATATAAGCAATTAACCAATGAGTTTCATCGTGTCTTCTACAATGCAGCTGTTGGTGGTTACGTTGACGAAAGTCAAGCAATGAATATACTTGCATTGGCTTTGCCTGATGTTGTTCCAACATCACTTCGTGAAACTGTACTCAATTTATTAATTAAAGATATTACTACAACTGGTCATTTTACTGGAGGTATTGTTAGTGTCGCTCCTTTATATCCTCTTCTTTCCAGGGAAGGACATCATGATTTAGCCTTAAAACTTGCGTTAGATACATCTTATCCATCTTATGGTTATATGTTTCATAATGATATACAGAATGCTACCACTACATGGGAACTTTGGAATACATTACCACAAGGAGCAAGATCATCATTAAATCATCATATGTTTAATAGTATTGGTGCATGGTTTTATCGATATTTAGCAGGAATCGAATTAAATGCTCTTCGTACAATTACTATTTATCCTCGAATGTCTTATGATGTTGCTCTGTTGACTCATGTCAAAGCTGAAGTGGTTACTATCGAAGGATCAATTCGAGTAGAATGGTCAAGATTATCTGTAAATGTTGTGACATTATCAATTACTATACCAACTAATATCGATGCGATTGTTTCATTCGATCCATTAATTGAAAAAGGACATTGTATGAAACTGATATATGATGATGAGGTCATGTGGATGAGAGAAAAGATGAATGATAAATTGACATTATTAAAAGATGTGCGTGGAGTGAGTGATTTGAGTGAAAATGAGTTAACAGGTACAATGTCAATTAGAGTAGCTTCAGGTGAATATACATTTCTTGCATATTGGCAATAAAATACACTTTTTTATCATTGTTGTCATTTTTATCATGAAAGTTTCTGGAGGTTTCATATAGAAACAGATTAAGCTGTTATAAAACATTATCAGTCTGACGACATAGAATGTTCACTGTAATAGTTGAAACTGAAATGTAAAATGCTGAAAAATATTTTTTTAAGCATTATTTTTGATTGTTCTAGAAAAGTATTGGTTGTCAATGCTACTTAGGGTAGAACAAGAATTTAGTTCTCCTTTTTAATTTCAAGTTCAAATTTATCCGAATTTCACAATAGTCATGAATCGACTGTTCTTGAAGAGAAAAACTTATTTCTCTCGTCATGAACACATGATTAATTGCTGAATGAAAATAACTTTTAGACGAATACATTAGAAAGTTTGTCTTATTGAAATGATAAAAAATGATATTTAATCAGATATCAACAAATTTTACGCATAATATAGATTAAAATTGAATGACTGTAGTAACAAGCCCTATTTGATCTCCAAAGTATATTCTTTGTTTTGGAATTATGATCAACATTTAATGTAAGCAAACGAATTAAGGGAGATATGGATACAATTGTAAAGGTTCATAGAATCGTACAATCGAAAACCTTTATTGGTTATATAAATCTAGTCAAAAAATGAAAAATTTTCAATTAAATAGTACTTTCCAAAGAGTTCAGATGTTCATTATCATCAATGCATTTGTTCAGCAGGAAAATTCGAATTTTTAGTCACGTGTTAAATCGATCTACTCTATAGAATAAGCTCATGATCTTGATTCAGATGTTTATTCAATCTAGCATTTTGATTGGCCTCATTAGAGTAGTCGACGTATCCCATACGATGCGACTAGTCTTGCGCTTGAGATACTTGTCTAGATAGATATTCGCGTTGTTACTAGGGATGTGCAGTATCAGTATACTGACCACCGATAAAATCGCACTGGCGTTCACCGATACGGTGACGGCACTGACACTGAGCGCACTGTCTGCAGTGACACACTGTCACTGAGCGAACTGTCTGCAGTGACGCACTGACACTGAACGAACTGTCTGCGGTGACACACTGACACTGAGTGCACTGCCTGCAGTGACACACTGACACTAAGCGCACTGTCTGCAGTGATACACTGACACTGACCGCACTGTCTTCAGTGACATACTGACACTAAGCGTACTGACTGCAGTGACACACTGACACTGCGTACCACTGGAGTGTTGAAGACACTGGAGCACCGACGTTTACTGATATGCCAGACTTATCTACATCAATAAACGTCGGTGCTCCAGTGTTTTCAACGCTCCAGTGGTACGCAGTGCCAGTGTGGTCACTGCTCCAGTGCACTCAGTGTCAGTATGTCACTGAAGGCAGTGCGGTCAGTGTCAGTGTATCACTGTAGACAGTGCGCTGAGTGACAGTGTTTCACTGCAGTCAGTGCGCTCAGCGTCAGTGTGTCACTGTGGACAGTTCGTTCAGTGTCAGTGCCTCACTGCAGACAGTTCGCTCAGTGACAGTGCGTCACTGCGGACAGTTCGTTTAGTGTCAGTGCGTCACTGCAGACAGTGCGCTCAGTGTCAGTGTGTCACTGTCAGTAATTCACTGTTTTCACCGAAACTGCACATCCCTAGTTGTTACGTGAGACAGTTTGACTGATTTTGTGATCGTACGTGTTTAAACGAGCCGATTCAAGGCGTCTTGCTGATTTGTTTTTCTTACAGGAAGACTTAGCTTGTGCCGTTGGATTGTTCAAATTTATTACTAAATAAATATTTTAATAAAGTAAAGCAACTTTATGGCAAAATTATTGTTTGGGGAACAAGAAATATGACTTGCATTCAAAGCACTACATGAGGGTGAGGGTACTATATCTAAAGTAAAATAGTACCGAGTTCGGTCATACATGTAATCGAACATCATTATTCGATCTGCTTCATGTTAGTCAAAGCTCCGCCACTCTCACTCAGTGCTATGTTTGGAAATAATATCAATCAGTCTGTCGATGAAATTAAAGTAAAAAGCAACCTTAAATTTGATATTTTCAGCTTCAAATTTCAGAGATTGCAATAAAAAGAAAAAAAAATAGAGAAGTCTATTTTAGAAAAACTTATTCTCCATTTGTGGCTCCGATTTCGTGCTAAATCGATTATAATTAGTGTGACATTCTTGCATGAGTCTGGTGTGCGCCATTATCTACTCTTATTACTTGGTTGAATTGACTTTTCATGGTTAATGTTTAACCTTCCCTTGTGATCTCTTTATATCATATACTTTATTCTTCTTTCTATTTTAACTATGCATTGTGAACCATCTTGCTCGCTTTGACCCTTTTCTGCTTCTTTCGTTCTCTCTCCTGTTTCCTATCTCTCTTGGGGGGGGGGGGGGGGGCACTTATAAACGTGTAAAATTCGATGTAAATGACATGATTAGTCATGCGAAGAGGTCAAATGAAGCGTAACTTCATAAACGCTAGCGACTCTTCTATCTAAAGTCCTCACAAATATACGATTCCATAAGCATCTATGATGGTTTTCATATTTTTCCTTAATTCGCTTGTTTCCCTTAAAAGATGATCACAGGAAACGCTTGTTGTTCAAATGAAATAGAAATGTCAGAGAATGACATCTTTTTTTTGATTCTAATGTACACAAACAAAATGAATTGTTTATGTGGTATTAGAGGAAACATTTCTCGAATAAAGTTATTGCAAAATAAAACATATGAGTCAATACACCGTCTTTTCTGTTCTGCTGTAAAACTTGCACGTTGCTGATGCAACTCTAGACAATCACTTGATATAAATAAGTCAAAGAACAACAGAACAGTATAACATACTATTGATTGACATGTGTCCCGCTATTGTCAATCATTTAGAATCGTTAAGCAATGAATTATTTCTTGATATTTTTGAATATCTTGATGCATACAATTTGTATCAAGCTTTTTATGGATTGAATAATCGTATTAATGGTATTCTTCAATCGGCTCATTTACACATGGTTTTTGATTCAGCAAATGAAAACGAAAGAAATTGGAATATCCTGAAATCATTTGCCAATCCATCACAAATTCGTATATTATCTTGTTATAATGATGTTAACATTGATAATTATTTTTTATCTGCTGCTAAAGAAAATCTACGGTCAGTTCATTTACGTGAAATCGATAGCCAATCCATAAGTAAACTATTTCAACATTTTCCAAGTGGTAATCAAATTAAATGCTTATTTATTAGAGAACGTTGGTGTTATAAAAATTCAAACAATCCTTCTCTCTTTCATTTTATATTAGTCAATAATGCTGATCGATTTACCTCACTTGTTAATCTTTCACTATCCTGCGCAAGTTATGTAGACGCTTTCCCTACTGTTTCAGTTCAGTTTTTACAACTTCGTCATCTATCAATTAATAACTGTTATTGGTCAATAAATTTCCTTCAATTTCTTCAAAGTAATGTACCGAATCTCAAATCACTAAAATTTATCGGATACTATAACCTATTGAATGTACCATCGAATTTTGCTTTGAAACACGTTAATGAATTACATATGAAGCACTCCGATACTTTCGCCAGTCTGCAAACCATACTTTCTGTGTTTCCTTGTTTACGTCGACTACATATAGATGAGGAAAACAATAGACGACTTCCAGTTACCAATGGTTCACAATGGCAACAGTTGATTGAACAGTATTTGACTAATTTAAGACAATTAACTATTGATTATGGTGCTGGCATTGACGAAGACATTGTACAAACATTCTATACACGTGAATTTTGGTCAACGAAAAGAGTCAAGGTTAAGATGATAATAAATAAAACACAATCTCGATATCGACTTGTCAAAACAATTTATTTTGGTCAACAATGGCAGTTTAGATACTTTGATAACTTTGATTTGTAAAATGTGTTATGTGATGAATTAATATTTTATAATAAATCGAATTTTGAGTGACTAATACAATATTCTGCTATATATGCTTTAGATGAGTGAATTCTCTCGCTGTTAAAGTAACAAATAGAAGTTTTTGAAATCTTCTTTCAGATTAGATTCCATATTATGTGCAGCAAAATATTTGAGCTTTGATACTATGTTTATGGCTATGAGAAATCTTTATTAAATAGACTTAAGAATATCCTGATATAAAATGATTGACTTTAAATGGTTAAGCAAGATGTCGAAGTCTATTCAATGGTTCACCTATTCATGAAATAGTTCTACAGTGTTTCAAGTTAAAACTTTAATATATTTTATTTTGTTGATTTCGTAAATTAGAATTTCCAAAAGATTTTCATTCCATCCAATCGTTTCCTTATAACTCTAGTTACAAAGTCTTAAAGAACTCGTTTTTTTTTATATAAATTTATTTTTATTATAAAGAAGAGTGCTTATCTAAATTCAACTTGAGCAAACATGGCTAAATGGATGTTCTAGATTATTGTTTCGCTATAATTTCATATAGTTGCATCATACTGAGGCGGAAATCTATCTTTGAGAAAAAGGTAATTTTGTTCCAAAACATTAAATCGCAGTTACATGAATAAAATCGAGATTTTTTCAATATTAATTATATTATGAACATAAAATGTTATTTGTCAACGATACTAAAATGAAAACGAACATTTAACTCTATTTCATAGATTCTGTTAGGCTTGTTTACTGTTGTTTATATGAATATGAGTTTGTAGGCTATTTTTTGAAAAATACAAGAACTTTCAATGAAAAAAAATGTTGTTGAAGTTCTACGAAATATTCTTGATCGTCTGTGCCATGAAAATATAGCTTAGTTTCATCCAGCTTTTGAAAAACTAAGTCTTTATTATATATATATGTGTGTTAGCGTTTAATTTCGAATTGGTCTAAGCCAACCTTGGATGTTTACATTGGGCTAATCTAGTATTGATCGACGCAATTCTTTTTGTTAAAACATCAATTAATCTTTAGATAGACACTGGATTCGAATTATTTTTAGGTTTTATGCTGAGACAGTTTTATTTTAAGTGTTGCAATCAACCTCGAAGAAGCTAAGTTCAGACTCAAAAACTTACTGACTATTTCTCATAAAAGCTATTGTTCTGTAGAAACTTATTCATAATTTCACAAATTCTATTTTAACCTCTCCAACGACGATTATGTCATTTGAAATGGGATTGTCTGAACACAATTCATACAAAGAATGCGAATCCAACGTCTATCTAAAGATTAATTGATGTTTTAACAAAAAGCATTGCGTCGATCCAAAATTGGATTTGTTCAATGTAAACATCCAAGATTGGTCTAGGCCAGTTCGAGATTGGACGCTAACAGATATACATATCGTAGGGCAATCTCGGATCAGGCCAATCTTAGACTTACCTTCGACATTTATATATGTATATCTTCGATACATGTTCTCATTTAACAAAGAAAGTCTACGTATTGATTGGTTTTATCGACTAACTAAAAAAAGAAACGCATATACACTTGTTTCACTAAGTTGAACGTTTGTGAAGATGAACAATCATTATCATTTATTACTAATCAAATATTTACCTTTGTATTGTTTTTTTTGTCATCTCTCTTACTATTTCAAGATTTGTTCTGATCTTTGTTACAAGACTAAATATTTAAACTTGTAGTGTAACTGATAAATCTTCTTCACTTACTTTATTTTTAAAAAAACATTTCATTAATAATTATGAAAATATTCCGGGATATCCTTGCTTAAAAACTAGCATTGAATATAAAATTGAATCATTTTATTTTCTCCAAATTGTCATCGTGTGTTGAAGTCAATTTTCTAACAAACATTAATCTTTCTCTTATTAACAAAATATATGATACGGTTACCTATCCGACTGATAATCTTCGCTTAAGCTCATATTTTGCTAATAGATAGGACTCATAGTGTAAATAAAATTCTTGGAAGTACTCATGCCATTGAGCTTTTCTTGTCGATTTATGATCGTTGTACTGAAATTTTAGTCTATTTCAGAATATCAAGAAGAAGGGGTAGCCATACGGAGTTTCAGCCTGAAATCTTTCGTACCGATAGCTCTGCTGTCTTGTATATTATTCGGAAAGATTCAGTTCAAACATTTGTTTGACTTCTGAGTTAACACGTTTGAAAAAACGACCGCGCTTTCAAACAAGATCTCTAAAAAGCCTCATTTTTTAGACATAAGATATCTTAAGAAGAAATCATTCGTTTGAGCTGACACTTTTATGACATCATAAGAACTATGATAGCTATTGTTGGAGAAAATTTCAGATTTAAACTCTTTGTTGCAATTTTTCCTCATGACACCCTACAATAGTCTGAAAGTTTCGTAAAATAACGATACCTCGAGAAGAAACGCTGAATGACACGAATACTTCTAGGATCTTTATCTAATCAATGTTTGAACCGTCTATCTGAAGATGATTTCAGAGCAGCTACATAAAAATTCCCAAAATGTCGAGAAAAGTGAACCGCTGCAGACAGAAAATACTTCAAGAAAGGAAACATGCATTTATAATTATAAAATACTTCTACATTTTCGAATAACATCAAGCTCGAAACTTTTTGAAAGTTCTACATATAAGCGACTTATTTTCGCAGTGCTCAATCATCGTAGTTTTTTCAAACTCTCATCATAAGACAACATATGGTGTATAATAAATTAAGGTGTTTGTGTTTTCAAAGTCTTTTCTATACTCTTCGTTTCAGATTTTATGTTGAGCCTGCTGAAATAAAACATTGGAAAGAAATACACATTTTAATGCATCATTCTTAGTGAATTCTGAAACACTCATCTTGATTTTATTGTTAAATTAAAACTCAATCAACTTCTACTGTTTGAATTGATTGGCGTGCCAAATATGACGCATTTTTATATCACATCTATCGAAAACTTATTTATTCATATAAAAAAATCAGATATCCATACAATTAGATCATTGAAATGACTATACTAACATTTTTAGCTTCATAGAGTACTTGGGAAAGTTTTCAGAGTGACTTTTTTTTAAAATTTAGTCTTGACGTTCACCATCTGAATATGAAATGAAAATAAAAACTGAAAATATTCTCCACCAATAAGGATCATAATAAAACGGCTGATTTCGTCAAATTTTTCTTTAATTTCAGTTTTTTTTCAATAACCATCATACATTCGAAAAGGTTCTTGTAATTTTTTTGTAAGTAATTTTAAACCGAATTATTGCCCATGTCGAAAAAAAGGAAATTCTGGTAGTTTTAAAAAAATTAATGTAGCAATAACAATGAATTCAAAAGGTGTCACACACGAAAAATGATATTTTTTCAATATGAAAATGACGTGTTACTAAATGATCACCAATTTGTAATATTTTATAATAATTTTTTGAAGATAAAAATTATTTACGATCAAGATAAAATGCATCTTTTATTTCATCAAATATTAAATGAAAATTAACAAATTTTGGTGAATGAAGTAAAGCAACAACAGATGTTATCATAACAGCTTGAGAATCAGTTATTAGTGGTAAACAACCAAGTGTTGAATAGTGTTCTAGTTTAAGATCTATTTCTTCTTCGGCTTCACGTTCAACTGTATCAATTGTATCATAATTAGTTGAATCAAATATTTCATCAGGAAATACTAAATAAAATATTTATTTATTTACAAGCTTTTCTATTAAGAAGATTTTTCTTACCAATCATGCCTATATGTCATCGGACTTTAGTAGATTGTATTAAAAGTAAAACCTCTACTCTATTTGTTTATCTTTTCTTCTACCCTTTTCTACATGTTCAATTTAAAGACAGATATTCAGAAAGAATTTTTTTTTGTTTAATAATATTATTGATTCTATTGAAAACAACAGTGCATTAATAAAGTGTTTGAAAAAAGACATCAAATATATGTCAATATTCAATCCAAGTCCATCCTGATGGGGCCTTATTTTATGTTATCAAAAGTCTTTTTATTGAATTTCAATGCTTTCCGAAATTCAAAATTTAGTACAACCGAAAATGTGGATCTCTCCTTTTTAACCATATGTCAGACAAAAAAAAGAAAATTAAAATTAAATCTTTTGGAAGGTTTATAACATTATAATCAAAGATATAAATCATTGAATAGCGTTACTCACAGATGCAAAAAAAAAGACAGATACATTTTATGAAAGTTATAACTACTGATGAATGACAATTCAAAAATAACAATCAGAAAAACCATTGATTTTCTATTCAAATATCCAACACTCTTAGATGATAGTGATGCTACTTTTCAAACGGCTCTATTTTTTACGACCAATGTATCTACTATTCATTCATGTCATTCATAAATAATACACTATAGTATTCTGACAAAATGCTCTTTTAAAAATACAGTCATAATCAAATTTAATTCAAGATTTAGCAAACACTAATGGATGATTCCTTTTTCCTGTAATTGGATGCATTTTATGGATGTTCTTTAACAAATAAAAGAATATACGTTCATCAGCATAGCTTTTTTTCAGGACATACAGTTTTCAACGTTCTCGAACAAGATCATTTGTCAATGTTTCATTCGATAATGAAGAAATTGAATTACGTGGAACAATAATAATAATAATATTTTTTTCGTATAAAATCTTTTCTAAAAATTTGTTTCCACATTAATCTAAAAGCTAAAAAAAAGAAAAATTAATTAAAATGAAAAGTTTTACAAAAAAATGTAAAAAATTCTTTATTTTCTCATCCCCATGCTGGTGTTAATGCATAATGTAAAACAAGTATTCCTTCACTATTAAAACAATCATTAACTGCTCCAATAGTTGTATCAAATGCAGGTGCAAAAGTTTGATTAACATAAAGAAATAATTGTTTTTGTTGTTCAACATCTAATTTCATATATTTTTTTAGAAATTCAGCAATATGACCTATAGTTTTTGATCTTGGTAATGCCCATTTTTTCCTGTTTAATATTGGTGCACCACCTGCTGCTTTCAAAAGAAAAACAATTTTTCCATCACTTTCAGAATCACCACTTGGACGTGTTGAACTCGAATTTGCTTCATCAACACTTGCTGTTTTAGATTCCGCTTTATCACTTTCAACTGTTGACATTATTTTTGAAAAATCTGGAAAAAAACAAATTCTTTCATGTCCATGATAAAAAACATAAGACAACTTTCTATTTTCTCATATCAGTTTATGTCAACATGAAGATAATGCATAGTCATATATTTCGAAAAATGCGTTCTTTTCTTCAACTTGAAATTCTTAGTCGAATGTCACTCAATAAAAATTGAATACTACATTATGTTTGTCTTTTATTTTTCAAATTAATAGAACAACAACAACAACAGCAACAAAAATTTTTTTGTTTATTTATTTTTTTCTTGTTTAGAAATTTAATTAACTTTCATCCATTTTTTCATGAGGTGGTCCACATGGTTGAATCATTTTTTTTAATAATTGAAATTTAACACGAGCTTTACTTTCATTTTCACATAAAGCTATATGATTAAGCATATCAAAATGACCTAAATATGATGCATATGTATCACGATGAATATTTGATGCCCATTCCCATTTTGATGTATCTGCATGTCCCGTACCTCAAATAAAGAAAAAAAAAATGGTCAGAGTATTATTTAAAAATAATCAGAAAATAATAACTTGTCGATGAATAATCTAGAAATATTTATTTTTGATATAGAATCTTTTATTTTCACAAACATTCAAAATGATAAGTTCCTATTCGCTGAAAATTCAAATGAAATGACTATGAAAAAAATGTCATGGAAGGTTAATTCAGTACTTTGAGAAATAAGCGTAAAAAATTAATTTTTCAAATAAAGAATACTTTAAAAAGTCTAAATTTTGATGGAGTAAGTTGGATTAGGAAATTCATCTTATTACTTTTAGCTATCCACAAATGTTTCACTGAGTAACTTGAATATGAAGATTAATCACTAGCACTAAATAAAGTAATTATTTACCTTTATATTTGACTTCTAAAATATATTTAAAATAAAACGCTCACTCACTCACAGTTATGAAAGGAAAGAAGATAAAATTGATATATAAGAAGGTTAGTGAGGATATTAATGTAGGTACGACACTTATCGTCATCCACATACACTTCACAGTCATTCTAACACTGGCACAACACATTGGATATTTTTGTCATAATATAATGAATTTTTCAGTCGAAACTGATGCCAAACTAGGTGTTATGTCCCTTTAATTCGATAAGTAAAAATAGATTTTAGCTATATATCATCGACATTATTCTATATTTTTGCAGCAATATTCTTTAGAATATATTATTGATTACATAATGATGTGCAGACATTAGAACTTTCTAGAAAGTAGATTTTACCATATCTTCCATTCAATCTTAACTAATTGATTATCATATAATTATTAATTTTCTTTATTCATATAGTGTCAAAATAAAACTATGAATTTTCTCAATCTGATCTACTCACAATCCTTCTGAAGTTTACGTTAAATAACTGCAATTTTTATGTCAAATACTTAGAAATATTCTCACATATTTATTTCTGCAGAGCTATCGATTTTCAATATCATGAACTGATCCTTTAAATTTTGAAGGTGAATTGATTTTTCTCTTCTTAATTAAATGAAAAGAAAGATTTTAATGATTATGTATGAGGCCGTGTGTAAACTAGATTTTGAAGAAATATTTTTAATTTGAAGTTTTTCTCTATTGTTTTTTAATCTTTCACTTGTAGGTAACTGTCTTTCATCATGGACAATAAAATTTCATTCTGTTTAACTACAATATATTCGGGCATATACAAAGCATCTTTAAATTAAAATAATCCAAAATGGAATTGGATCGATAGATTTTGTCAATAGACATACGATCGATTTGTAGATTTTATATCATACAATAGAACATTAGTAAAAACATTAAAGAAAAAATTATTAATATGAACTTTAATCTATAATGAGATCACATGATCCTAAGAGTATTCGAAAGTTTCTTTCTGGATATAATCAGCCCTGAGAAAATGATCTAAAAAATTGTAAGTTTTTGAATAGTTCAGGAAGGAAGCAATCCTTTTTTTCACAAAAACATGAAATATACTTTTAGACAAAATTTTAATTTAAATAATCTTTGTTCAATTAACTATTAATATTCTATCTTATAGTGAAAATCTAACAAAACTATGATAAGTCTGTAGCAGAGGTGTCTCTAACTCGTTAGTATTGAAGAACAGATGACTCAGATGATCACTAAGATAATTTTTACTAGTTGACGGGATTTTTCTTAGAACTGATGAATAAAAACTCAATGAAACGCGGAAACTTAGTTAAAAAAATATCTCGAGATTTGGAAGCTGATGTTCTCTTCTCCATTCGACACACTCTTAGTCTTTAGAGAAAGTCTATTGGACAACATCTTTCAAGATATTGAGTTTAAAAGTCCTATATATATTCTTAAAATATGTGTTGAAAAGTGAGAAATCAATTCGAACAATTTCATTACTCTGATATTTTTTCGAACAGGATTACTCGAAAACTATTCAAACTCTCAAAAATAATGAAAAAAAAACAAATGATTCTCTTTAAGCTCATGTAATTTCAAATAATCTCCATGGAAATATTCCCACATTGTCTTGTTTCTTTCTACAAGAAACCATGTACTTTCAACTATTTTAAATACTTTTTCCCTGTAAGAGTATCATTTTTTTTCATTAAAAGCTTATTCAAAAAAATAAAAAATTTAAACTTACCAACATATTTTGATTGTAAATGTTCAAGTTGACTATGAATATTGTATCGATCACCCATTGTGTTGTTCTTGTTCAATAAATAAAAATTTCATTAAAAGACAGACACATACATCAAAAATCTTGTTTGATTGGTTCATTTCATTAGCAAATAGAAAAATAGCAGATCGGTCCTCAATATAATTTTTCTTCATTAAATAAATTTTTTTTTTCTTTCTTTTTTACTTTCTTCCTTCCTCTTCTTTCTTCCTTATATGATTCACTTGAATATATAAAAACTGAAATTAGTCATAATCTTCAACTAAAGACATCTGTCAAAATTGCGCCATAGTGGTTGTCTTATCATATATATATAGTCTTACTCATAGAAATGAACATTACTCAATAAACAAGTAATCAATTTTAGATTTTTGTTCGGTTTTTGAAAAATGGATTTACAAGAACAATCAAAACCACAAATTGTATTTGGTTTTCGTTTTTTCTAATGTCCTATAAATTTCTTCTGTTTTCTGTTGTTTTTTTAAGACTATTTCCTGTTTGAATTGTCAAGATGAAAATAACAATTTTCAAAATTCTATCAGTTCTAATTATGAATGTAAAAATTCTTTAGAAGAAAAAGTAGAGGTTTGTTTTTGTTTGTCACTGCTTATTCTTTCATATTTATTAAATAGGAAAATGAACAAGTGATTATTGTACCAGATATAAGTTCAGATGATGAATATTGGTGTTCATCATGTTCATCAGTGAATGATTCGGAATTAATATCATTAGATACTAGAAAATTATGGCAAGATATTGCTCATATTATTAAATGTATTTATCGAGAAACAAATAGAGAATTTGCAGGTTAGTTTTATTGTCAACATACATTTTGCAATGCTAATCATTAATCAATAATCTTTGCTGTTCAATTTCATTGATAAATTGATTAAAGAAATTTTTCATATATGATCGACTAATTGACTAAAGTACATACTTGATAAAGATGATGCGAAAAATCAAATCTATAGTCGATCATATCCTAATTGTGTGTAGGTAACCATAAGTACTCACTCAAGTATTTGTTGACATAGAGTCGCTCTTATTAGTATATGTCATTTTTATATTTGTTTGTGTTTCTCTTTTAGAAAACCATTCAACGAATGATATATGTAAAGCAAAACAATATGTACAGATGTAATCATAAAATAAATAATTTGATTAATTTTTCGATAGCTTTTCTATTATTGTAGATTAACTCAATTAGATGCTGAATCTTTATTTAATAATATTGAATCGATTGTATTAGAATATGTTAATGAAATACGAAATCAAGTATTAAAACGTTTTCAAACATTTTCAAAAACATCCAATGATGTACATTTATTTATTTCATATTTTTTGGATGAATATAATACATTTATACAAGCAGCTAAAAATGTTTCAACAATTATTTCTTATTTAGTTCGTATCGATTTTTTCGAAATAATGAAATCATTTCTTTATTGATTCTTTTAGGAAGAACATTATATGAAATCGTTTCATTTAACTTGGTTATTATATAATAAACATTTATATGAAAAATTAGTTTATATGGATAAAAAAATTCAACATTCTATGTCAACTATGATTGATTTACTTCAACCATCACATGACATTGATAACAATTATTCACCAGCTGAATATACACAATTATTAAATAGATTTTTAGCATTCGATGAAGAAATGTCAGAAATTGCTTGTTTATATAAAGATTGTCAAACAAAAATGACTTCAATTTCACGAAATTCTCTGATTAAAAAACGAAATCAAATGGGTATTATTGTTACAACAAAAAAGAAGAAAATATGTAAAAAAGCACAGACAATTAAAAATAAACAACGATTAACTAAGGAAATTTTAAACAGGTTAGAATAATTGAATTGAATATAGTCCTTTTGAAGAGAGTCAACTAAAGATGAAATATTAAAACAAGAAACTATAGGTAACGCAGACAATCACAGAGGACTAAATTCTCTTTATTGGAGTTTGGTTTTGATTTCAGAAGCTCTTTTAAAACTCAGTCAAGTTGCGAAATTCTTGTATACGAAAAATCGAATTAAAGTTAGTCGATGAATAATGTAAGTTATTCAGACACAATAATTATTTGTTCACTTTTATCAAATATGTAATAATATCGTATGAGGACAATCATTGAGTTCTTTGACTTAACAAAAAACAATACATGCAAGATCTAACAAGGGAACTATTTCAACTGATAAATTTTGTTTGAGCTCATATTTTGCCACTTATTATGGTCTATTGTTTAGATGGAAGTCCTACAATAAAGTTTTCCATTAACATTTATCAATTCAGTTTTCTTAATATTTTCTATCAATAGGCCGAGAATTAATTAAATGAATTATAACTCAAGAAGAAAGCGCTAATAATACAAATCTTTTAGGGCTATCAGTTTGAAGAATCCCCTTATAAGCGAAGTATGATTTGTGCGCAGTAAAAATACGACATTACTTAGAATATTATCATGGTCAAGATTGAAAAATATGAAATTACTAGGCTGTATGAGAAATTAATTGTAGTTATCGCAGCTGGCAGTGAAACATTTTTTTGTGAAATATGCAAAAGTAGTTTTTTTTTGTCTGTGACAAAGAATAACGGTTATATAGTCATTTTTTTTTAATTTGTCAAATCTCGTCTCAAGATACAGCATCTTTTCTCTGGGTTTGATCAAATTTGACATTTGAAATTGAATAATACGATCACAGTTTAAAACTATTATCATGTTTTTATTGAATTATCTATTTAAGTTCAACAACAAATGCTTTGAACATTCCATCATCCAATAGTTCTTCGATAGAACTTACCACATGTCCACAAGGTTCAAATGGCTCATCAATATGTTCAGGTATTGGTGGCAAAGAATCTTCATCAATATCATCTTTTGATGAATATCTACTCAATAATCATACGTTATCATCAAGTTATACTAAGGAAACACCTGATAGTTTAATTCAAAATAATAATACTAATGATCTTCATGAACAATTACATCATGACATATTAAATAATATTTCGTCTATGACACAAATTCAACATGAAATCGATGAATTAAAATTAAATGAAAATATAGCAACAGATGATAATGAACAAAATAAAAAATTAATAACAAATCAAATTACTAAAACCGATAAAGAAAAAACATCCAATGGTAAGCATTAAAAAAATAGGAAAATGCACCATAATTTTCAATTGAACGTTCATCTTCATTGAAAACAAAAAAAGATTCGAGCTTATGCTTTTTTCTTTCGTTTCCAAGTGTCTTCGATAAATCTATCATTATTAGCGAATAGCATGATGTAAAGTAAATCTTTTGAACCCTTTCCAATCATCAAACATTGTGGCAAATGCTAGTGTAGAAAACAGAAGTCAATGGAAAAGAAATAATATAAAGAAATGAAGTCTAGAGACTAGAGAGATCGATTTTTTAAAATTCCTGTCAAAAAGGTATCCAATAATCTGTGCTAGAATTTAAGAGAGACGGATATAAGCCTACAGTTCAAAGATACGATTCAGATACTTATATTCACATATATCAATGCTGAGCAAACAAAATTAAGTACTTACTCAGTCATATTGTATAAAACTTTGTCAATTTTTAGCAAAATTTCTGACTTTTATCAAAATTTTCTTGTAATGGAACATCATTTTCAGGCATTTTTCTATGAATGCTTTAAGAAGATGGCAAGTTTTAGAATAATTTTGTCTGGAAAAGTATCAGACAAAAAGACGTCAAGAGTTTTTCTCTCTGGATTTCAAAACACTGCACGTCGCTCACTGGTGCCATTGTCGAGTTATTGAGCTTCCACTTATCCCTCATTGATTCTGATGCGCATACGAGTTCTAATACCAGGTTTAGCGAGCTTGAAATTATTATGCACCCACATCGAATTCTTACTAAGCTTGATCAAATCCTATGTCGATAACTTAATTTCTTACTTGAATTTCATTTTATCAATTTATTTTTTTGTCTATATTTGCTTGAAACAAAGTATTAATTTTCATATTTCAGGAACATCAACAAAAAAATCCAAATCAAGAAAACATTCATCAAATCAACGAAAGGAAAATTCCACAACAACTTCAAATATTTCCTCTTCGTTTTTATCAAAAACTTCTATGACTCCAAATTTAATTCTACCCCCTAAACCATCATCATCGACAACATCGAAATTGGCAGTTGATTTTCGTCCATTAACTGTTCCTTTATTAAATAAAACAGAAATTCCAACATGTCCATCACTTTTATCAGCAAAAATTCAATCAGTTTCATTTACAGCTGGAACATTTGGTTCAATAACAGCTAATGAATCTACTCCATCGTCATCTTCGAAACAAAAAAGTTTAAGTATTAATCTATCATGCAAACCAGGTTTAGAATCAACTAAATATTTCCATTATCAGCTTGATCAATTGAATTTTTTTAATTTAGGTTCCTCAATAAAATCTGATTCAACTATTGCATATAATAATCTTAATCAACTTCTTCGACAGGCTACTTCAACTAATGAAATTTCTGCATTATTATCTTCATTTGGATCATCAAAAACAAACGATGATTTACAAAAGCCTTCTTTTAATGATAAAGATTATGATGATTGTTGTTGTGATTTATTTTCCGAATCTGATTCTTCAGCTACAAATAGTTGTGTGGCTTGTATGTCTTTAGCAGCTAACACAACTCTCACGTGCGGTTTCAATCAACGTGATATCGAAATGAAGGAACGATTAAAACTTAAATTAACTAAGCGTACTGTAGAAAATACTTCAGATCAATCAAAATCACCTACTAGAAATAAATCAAAAATCAAACAATGTGATAATAATATTGATGATTTAGTTCGATTCATAGATGGAAATGAAACGGCATCAGATGGGTCAACATCAAAAAAGAATAAAAAGAAAAAAAATAAACGAGTCAAAACAAATCCATCAAATGAAAATATCAATGAGAAAAAACAAAATCTATCAACACCGAAAAATCCTATTATTGATGATCCACAAACTTTATCAAAACGAAAACAAAAGGCTAAAGTAAAACTTGAACAGCAACAAAAACAAGACGATGAATCTTCTACAAATAAACTTCCTACATCATCTAGAGAAACACTTCCTTCTCAAAAAATTGATTCTATCTCAACAAATATTGATATTTCATCTGAAAGTTCTATTCCACCGGAAGTAGTAGAAGAAGAAGAAGAAGTAAAATGGATAACGATTTCTCGTAAACAAAGTAAACATAAAACAACACCAACACCTAATCCATCACAGCTTGCTGCATCTGTTATACCATCGAATAATATCCAACAGAAGCAACAAAGAACGTCGACTAAGACCAAAAATGCAAATATGTCAACTCTCGCTCAGCCAAAATTAATACCAGAAACAGTATCAAATAGTAATAAAAAACAAAAACAAACCACTATTTCAGATGCACCACGTATTCAACATCTAGTGAAAAATCATAATCCGCAAAAGCAGCAGCAAAACATAGAACCACCATCTGCTTGGACTGTTCATCAACAAACTCAAGGTATAGCAATCCTTCTTATGTTGAATGTAGAACAATCGATTTTTTCCTTTGTTTATTTAGTAACACCAACATCGACTCTTCTTGCTACAACACCACCTTTTATTCCATCTTCTTCTCGCCTACTTTCGAATAAAGTTAATGATGTTCTTCTACTTGACGGGTCACCATCCTCTTCCTATTTGGATTCAAATAGTTATCTTCTTCCGTCAAGTTCTCTTCAACATTCAATTCCAACTTTTTCTCCAGCACCTGGTCCTCTAAATAAAACAAAATCTCGTTGTATCCAACGACCTTCATCTGAACCACGTTCTACTTCATCTTCACTTTATTCTTCAATTAATGATAATGTTAGTAATTTAACTTCAACATGGAATGATACACCTATAACCAATTCTAACGAATCCCAATGGATATATTCTGATAAAGAACAATTCCAAACATCAACTATTCCAAATGATTTTCCTCTTTATGATCCATTTAATAGTGGTGCTGGATTTGCTATTCTACCATCAACATTACCTACCAACGTTTTTCAAGGTATACAAAACTTATTCTTTTATACTTATCGTTAATTTACTGTTTTCTTTACAATTTAAAGAACATATAGATGATTTATCTATTCCACAGAACAATGATGTTGATGAAATGAAAGCATTTGAGAAGGAAATCGGAGATTTTAGAAAGTAAATAATATTTTTTCTATATTTTGAAAGCTCCATTATCTGTTGTAGATTTTATATTGATGATATTCCAATAAATCCCCGTTAACAAGTACAAATCAATATTGATCATCGTTTTATTCGTCAATCTTAACAAATGAATATTTTTATCTTCTCTCAATTTTGACATTTGTCTCGCTTGTATTGTACAAATCTACCACACATACAATGAGAAAAAAGATAACGAAATTGAGAAAATAAATACATATATATATATTATGCAACATTTCTTTCCTTTTATTTTATGGTTGATGTTATCGTTGAGATACCGTCACAAATGAATAGGACCGAAAGCTTTGTTGACATATAAATTAATAAAAAAAAAAATAAAGAAAACCATTATGAATAGTAAGATAGTTCTCCAATCAGCTATAATTTGTTGATTGTTTTCCATAATCACAGAAAAAAAAGCATCCACTGGTAATGACCAAAGAAAAAAAATCTGATAAGTTATATAATACTTGCGACTATGTTGGATTTCATGAAACACATCTTCGTGAAAAACTTAGACTTAACGAAAAAAACACTTGTAACACCTGTTTTATATTTTCAATTTATAATAGAATTATATATGTAGTTTACGATTGCGCTCTCTATTATGACAAGTATAACATTCAGAATCTATATTGCATCATAAAAAATGAGAAAATTGTTGTCTACATTCTTCTCGTAGGAATAAGACGAGTACTAAATTCACAATGGATGATACAATACTGGTAATATACATGTGTAAATTTCATTCAGTAGAAAATACGTTAATAAAGTGCCAATTTCTTTTTATAAGTAAACAAAAAAAATCACGAAGCTTTTCTTTTTTTTCTACTTAACTAATGGATGTAAACACATATTAAGAATAATGATGTACATTTTATTATGTTTCTTTGATTTGTTTTGAGTCTTTTTTCATTTTGATTGAATAAGCAAAACAACAAGATGCCTAAGGCGAATGCGCTTATTTATGATTCGTTCTCATCGATACCAGTATCGCAACAGAACGATCAAGGATTTTGGATTAGTTATGATTAGTTTTTAATGGAATCTCGATGTGTTTGTTTTTCAAGAATGTAGATCCTACGATGAACACTTATTTGACATATGTTCCACAAATTTCATCTCGAACGACGTAAGTATAAATTTCAACTAATGTTATACACAATCGATGACTATAATAGGAACAGCTTATTCTCGCCAATTGTAATACAAATTACTGCAAGCATACTGATCCTAGTTGCGGGTGTCGCTGTTTTTGCTATTCCTTTAAGTTTGGCACTGACAACATCAACAACAACTACTGCTAGTAAGTATTTTTTTAACCACAATCACTTCAATGATAGTATCAGAAGAATCAAGTAGCCTTCCGCTTCTTAGAAACGAAACCTCAAGGAGCGAGAACACGGGTACCTATAACACTAATAATATTACTGGGTGTGGGTGTGAGAAGAGATAAGTTGTCTGTGTAACACCCACACTCTATATATATTGATGTAGTCTCTGTCAGATATCTCATTCATCTAAACACAAATGAAATTAAAATTCTTAAAGAAAACACAATTAAACTTTTCCAAATTCGATGGAGAATGTTAGAAAGTCAGTAGCCCGATGGGAATTTATAGGTGAGTACAAAAACATCGTCCGCATGCAAGTTTCAGTGTTCCTATAGATATTGATTGTTACACTTTATCACACACCTGCCAGATAGATTCAATCGAAACTCATCACAACTTCATTATAATCCGACTGTTGAATTCCATCAAATATAATGAAGACTCAGGCTGTTGAATACGCTAGTGATTTCATCGATCTGGATTCCCTTTGGATTTTGCAGGTTGGCTGTATCTCACAAAGATCCGATCAAATTTATCCACCTAGAACTATTATTTTCTTTTATTTCCAAACGATTACTCTTAGAATATTGTCTATACTCCTTGGAAAACATCATCATTATGTTTTGCTTTGCTAAATACAGATACGACGTCAACTACAGCCACAACAACTACTACGACTATCACTGCAGTACTAACAGCTTATGGTCCACAGTTAAATTTTGATCCGTCAACACTATCTATAGCTTGATCACTCTGTTACTCTACTCTTTGCTCAGTACCAATGTTTCCAAATATTAGTTCTATTTTATCGACATGCTATAAGGATAAACTCTTATTAAGTTGTCGTCTAGTTGGTAATACATTTTTAACTGTAGCTGCTATGGGGAATGGAGCCGATGTGTTATATAATTGTTCAGTTAGCAACACTATGACACATCAAGCAAATGGAATCGGTTGGTATTTTTCAATGAATACTGTGAATTGGAATTCGTGGGATTTTGTTTAGGGATCGAATAGTGCATTGAGAAATAATTGTGATGAAGATTTGAGTACTGATCCTACGTATCGTCTTTGTTGGTATATTGTTGGATCTGCAGGTAGATGACGATGTGGATCTACAGGCAATCTTGATGATTCGGCGAGCTGGAAGAAAGTTATCTATCATGCGATGTGATTTTTGTTTCATTCTTGACAGAAAATATATTATCTATTATAAGTTACTTCATAATACTCAGAAGAATAAAATTTCTATACTTAAAGTCCTATAGTTTTGTACCAAAATTTTCTTTAAATGAAATTCAAACATGCACAATTTATCGAGAGAGTAAAGACATTCTGTCTTCAATCTTTTGAGGGATGAGCTTGTTATAGTTTAAATCTTCTATTAGTTTTGACATACTTGAAAGGTTCTTCTATATTACACATATAAACATAATAAATTATCAACATGTATGAAAAGAATATGACTTCATCAGATTTCTTGCTTTTTCTTTGCTTTGATTTGTGCCTTACACCTAAGAAACTATATTACGTGATTGATTGATGAACTATTTGTTACTTTTATCTGTTGAAAATCCAAGAAAATCTTAACATCAGAAAAAGACTTTATAGTCTGATAATAAATGCATTAATTGCCTCGTCATTGCTGTTTTATTTATTGGTTTTGATGTATACCACGAAAGTATATTTTCGACATCAATCAAAACATTAATAAAAATCGGTCTCCTTTTCTAATCATCAACTAAAAGTGATATTTTTCTATTGTTTTAATCAGTACAAATTCTTTTGAATATTAGACAAATCATTGACGAGACAAAGTCCTAAGTAAAAAGGTTTAGAAAACAATAGAGAGACAACGACGAAAACAAAAGTCATTCAAAAGTGGCTGTGAGTACATGCATGGATGAGAACAAAGTGAGGATTTGATTGTAGATCTTCTCTGTTCATTTACACACGCGTCATCATACCCGCAACGTGTACACCTTGATTTTTATAGTTTTACCGAACAGAATATGTCACAACTCTTTACTCTTTTTAACGTAATCATCATGTCATATTCATTCCAGAGCAGACTACCATATTTTCTATTGGTTACGTATAAAGTTGTCGATGTGAGTGTGGAAATGAAGTAAAGACCTAATGTCTACAACCATATTCCATTTCGATCTATTTTAGTAGACAGAAAATCTTATTTCCATCATTTATGGTAAAAATATACTAAAATTTCAATATAATATGAGAAACATTTCATCTTTGAAAATAGTAGAAAATGTTAGTGTTAGTATCGTGGGAAGGAAAAAAATTCTCTTACAAGTATGGGTGATAGATAAAATAGATATCATTCAGTGAAGAATGATATTCAATATCTAACAATATGTCTGAAAACACAGTAAATGTGAGACTGACTTTGTAGATTGTGAAGTGTTTAAAATTAACATCTAATACTAAAATTTGTTAGTTCAAAGTTTTTTTAGTAGTGTTTGTTAGTGTAACTAAGGAAAAAGCTTGTTATTTTGTGGAGCGCAATTGATATTCTATGCTGTTTTTCTATTGATTAGACATATCTAAGATCTGATTGGCCGTTATGTTAGCTTCACATTCATACTGTAGACCACATAATGACGATGAAGTCACTATTTCAACATATTTGACATTACCGATGAAGAAACTTTTCTTTGAACAAACTTGAAATAATTGTTTTCAAGCTATATACGAAGATTTAGAGCTTAGTTTCTTGAGAGCGTATGAAGCATCGAACCTTTGACGTCAGTATAGTTGTTTACATGGAATATTCACATCTCAGCTGTGAAGAAATTTTGTCTCTGTGTCTTTTCTCATCTGAAAGAGCCATATGTGACATCATCCTACATAGATAGATGTTCGGTATTATGATTTTCTTGTCGCAAAGACTTTTCCTGCTATATCGAGAACAAATATCATGCAGTTACAATGTTTCGACAATGAAGATAGTTCATTTTTATAGCTGGATCAAATTTGTATATGCTACAAGAAGAAATTTTATAACGACGAATGAAGCTCATCAAAGAATTAAAACGAATTTGAAGAGAACTTTATTCATACTGACATCACATGGTCGATTATTTTGGCTTGCTTCCTTCACTTCTACTTCCAACTAACAGTGAAAATGATACATCTAAATATAAATGATCTTTTTCTTCATAATTCCATCGAGTACCTTTAAAAAGAAGGAAATCAGCTGTTTTAATGAAGCTAAGATATGAAATCCACATACGAATGCAAAAATAACAAATACTGAGAACAGAAATCATAAATAGAAAATAAGAAGGCTAATAATTAAAATTATCACCGCGATAATACTTGAAAAGTGGGTATTTTCTATCAGAGTTTTTGATTTTTCTCATAATCTGATTATAGAAAACACATAAAATTGATGTTTTCATATTTGGATCGTTTCATTTTTTTCACAAATTTTAGACACAATATTCTATACATATAATCCTTGTTAAGGGTACCTGTTTTATCTCTTGAACAGGGAAGCATCACTTTTTTTATTTTTGTATGTTGTCTGACCTATATCAAATTCGAATAAAAAACAGAAGACAAAACTGGTTCGATATCGATTTATTGTTACAGGCATAGGTTTAGCATGAAGAACCGATTTCGATCAATAATATGTATCCATAAAACACCAGTCAAGTTAATATTTTCTTCTCTTACACGTAAGAACCAATGTGAAATGAGATAAGATAATGTATGACGTCAGCGTTCAGTTTCACATCTAGTAAAGGCTGCACAAAAAGTTTTTTTATTAAATTCTATTGCAAAAATAATACTTTACTCGTTCACTATTGTGTAAGCTATAAAACATGCACAACAAAAGTCGACACTGATAAACTTTTTTTTTCATTCCTTTCTCATCCGACACGAGATGATATTCTTATTGACATTCGTAGCCCTTTATATTCGATAATGTCGACAAAAACATAGCTAAGAACTTATCTTTTCTTTTTTTGAAATAAGGTGAAAAAACTGATCTAGTATCTTTTTTTTCTGTTGAGATGATGTCTACTACAAAAACAAGTATTACAAGAATATCAGCATCGTCGGAGACTGCCGAAAACGAAATACTTGAATGTCTTCGACGCGATGGCGTTGCGATTGTTACTGGAATGTATTCAAGAAACCATGTTGAACAAGTGAAACAAGATCTTGCGCCTCATTTTAACTCGGATGTTGTCGATCAATCTTGTTTCTTTCCTTCGACAACACAACGAGCTACTGGTTTTTTTGCCATTTCACGTCCTTGTATTGATTTAGCCATGCATCCTTTGCTTCTGGCTGTGGCAAATCGATTACTCACATCGACGTACACTTTTTATCTTGGTTCACAAAAGAAAACTGTTAGTTCAAAACCGATTATTTCATCTACTGTGGGCTTTCGTGTCAATCCTGGCGGCAAACAACAAGCACTTCATCGTGATGATGCTGATTTTCATACGCGACCATGTGATTGGCCAATGATGATTGGTTGTGTAGTTGCCTTAACACGTACTCACAAAGATAATGGTGCAACAATTGTGATTCCTGGTTCACATCTATGGGAAGATGTAAATCGCATACCATTGGTAGAGGAAGCTGTGCCTGCTGAAATAGAACCCGGTGATGCAACCATTTTTGTAGGAAATGTTTATCATGCTGGAGGAGGAAATATTACTCAAGATGAGCGACGCGAAACAGCGGGCATATTTATAGCCAAAGGATTTTATCGGCAAGCCGAAAATCAATACTTAATGGTACCACCCGAACGATGCAAAGAACTTCAATTGAGTCCAGCAGAGTTGCGTGTCCTTGGCTACGGAATCTCACGACCATCATGTGGGTTTTTCAAATATAAAGATCCGATGGAATCTATTTTTGGAATAACAGATGAGGAGACTGTTGAGCTGTAGGAAATGAAACCTACATGATTGAAGACTATACAGTTTTGCGTCTTTTGATGAAGAAAAATCTTCAAAAATCATAGTTTGAATGCTTACTTCTACATAGAATATGTCATCTTATACTGTTTAGTTGAACATGGGTGTGGATGTGGGTGTTGGTATAGTTCTTCTCTTAACCCACACCCATATCCTGGATAGTTTCGAAAATGATACTCTGAAGTTATTTTCATTTTGATTTAGAATTTTAACAAAGCCATTCAATAGAAAAAGTGTTCTCTTTCGATCTATCCAAAGATGATGTTCCTAGCTTAATCGATTCAAGAGTTATAAAGTTATTCTCAACATCCTAGACTTCAGCTTATTCATCTTTGACACCTAGAACAGCAGCTGGATAGGAGTAATTCACCATGCTAAATGGAATAGTGATATTTGTTTCTAACTTCGAACGGATCTAAATTAGGGATGCAACGGTGACGGTGGTCACCGGTGTGATCGGTCTACGGTTCACCGTTCACCGGTCTCACCGGTCCGCCGGTTCACCGTTCACCGGTGCACCGTACCAACCGGTGCTACCGGTGGACCGGTCACCGCAGTAGCGGTGCACCGTTCACCGTTCCACCGGTATACGAGCACCGTAAGCACCGTTCATAATATACTACAAATAAAGCTACTCAGTTTCAACTGAGACCAATTAAAAGTGAAACTGGCCATCTCATAATCGAGAAGTGCACATATATTTGATATTCGTCTACTTTCTGTAATTTATCGGCATACTTCACAAAATTTAATAAAATGTTTCTGCATGCTGATCACTCCTTCAATACGATGCGGACCGTAGGCGTACGCCAGATAACATTAGGATGCTTATATAGCTGATACTCGTTAGCGCAAGGCTATCTGAGTATGAAAGATGCTTATACAAAAAACTTAGGTATGCCGCGTCAACAAACACTTTTAAGGTCAACAATAGCTGTTAAAATGTCAGGAATGTACGGTGATCGCCGGTTTATAACATTCTATTGACTCATCAAGCTTAGGATAACCAGCAGTACGCTTTTAATGCCCGCCACCGGAAGTTTTCTTGACCCTATCGGTGCCATAACCAGCATGAATATCACATTCATCGATGAAGAAAATTTTCATCTGCTATAGTGAGCAGATCTAAATTACGTGTTTTTACGCACTACCATTAATCCTAATCATGTTGGTTCGGAGAGCGGAGACCTTCAGTAGCAGATAGCTTCTAATATTTCACAGACTCACTGAAGACCAGAGGAACCAGTAATGGTAAACTAGTTATCACTATCGTATGATTTCGTGAATCTGTCAGTCGTCTAACTAACGTCGTAGACAGTCTCTGGAAAAAGTTTTCACATGATGTATCGCCGCGTACTCAAATATATAGTTTTGTACATCATGATGAAATTTTGAAATGCTGGTCAGAGAGCAGGAACCTAGAGCGATGTCCGCTTTGAAGCATTTGACAAGCTTATTGATGCTCAGAGTAATCAGTAATGCCCTTGCAACCATCATCACCGTAGGTTCCTGTGACAATATCGGTCATAAAACTGGCATCGCTATCATACTGATTTAGGAAAAAAGCTTTCATATACGATAATGCATCGCTGTAAATCATATACTTTTAAGGGTTACCATGTAGTCGTATAATGCCCGTTACTAGAGCGGAGACCCACGGTGATAGATGGTTTCTAGCATTTACAGATTTATCAAGCCTCAGGGTAACCAGCAGTGTCCATTTACTCACCATCACCGTAGACATTGGTCACCCTATCGATTCTATTATTAGCTTTGTAGTCATGCACATCTTGGAAAAGATTTTTTATTATCAGTCTTGTCGTACACTCAGCTGTCTCTCTGTAAGTTCACCTATTCGGAATTTCGCCAACAGTGCACTCACTAGTGGCGAATTTCCCTACGACATTCGCCAATAGGCGAATCTCTAGTATGAAATTTATCAAAAAATATTTATTTTTGCCTTAGTATATTTACCAATGGGCGACTGTCATGGAGAAATTTGTCAATTTGGCGAATTCCCAGTGTGAAATTCGCCAATAAACTTTTTTCGTCATAATGTATTGATCAATTCGCGAGTCGCTAGTGTGTATTTCGCCAAATTTAATCCGTAGAATTATGGCTCAGCTAAATTGATGATAGAATATTTAAGTATTATAGGATGTGTATGGATCGTGGGTATGAGTATAGGTTAAGCGCATATACAACCCTCAGACTTGCACCCGCACCCATATCCACATCAAGTCAGCTACAACTAGACCATTTTTCGTTAGTATATTTGCCAATTAGCGAATTTCAGCCAGTTTGCGAAAAGGAAGATTGGCAATCATATAATTCCTCCAATCGACGTTACAGTTTTGACTGTCAACATGAATGCTAATAATGGAAATTAGAGAGTGGAAACCTATGAGTATGGCAGATTCAAAGAATTTTATTGACTAGTTCAGGCTCAACATAACAGACAATATTCGTCTAGCAGCCACCACTGTAGGTCTTCATTTTTATACCGACTACCTCGTTAGCCTGATAATTATATTCTTGCATAAGTGTCTCGAATGCGACTACACTCTGAAATCAAGAATACGGTTTCAATCCTAGAGTTTAAGGCGAGCATGGCAGGTAAGAATATTAGGAGCTCACTGATATGGTCGATTTTGATCATTTTTCAGGCACCTACATGCTTGCATCAATCATTGGTGCTGTTACATCAGAGATTGGCATAAGTTTTCATGGTTCCGCTGACCCTTTTCTTAATTGAATCACAGTCATCAAGTATGAAGGAAACGCTTTATGTGTTATAGTACCGTCTAGTAAGGAGTATAGCTTCGACTATCGCTATGAATGTTAGTGAGACAACGATGACGATAACCTTAGGTATGATTACGGGTTCACTATGTGAACTATTGGTACGGTTATTGCTACAACTAAGAAAACCGTACCTACGATTTCAGAGTCAATTATGATAACCATAGGTACAATTATCAGTTCTAGAGGGCTTTCGTGAAATATAGTATTTTCTAACACACTAACGAATTCCTATGAAAGTTGAAGAAAGATGACCACGATCTGAAAATCTGGATCTTAATTCAAATTTTGGAAATGGTTAATTTGATTTTGCACGCTAAGGAAAGGCTTTTTAAGAAGATGCTGATATTTAATAAAGAGTAACGAAAGTGAATGGATTTCCAGAAGCTTGAATCTGACACCAATTTATCAAGGTTCTACGTTCTAATTATCAATAAAATGGTTCCTTGATGAATGCTATGGTTTTGTTAAGTATTAGAGTCGAATGCGTCAAGTTGCATTTCCCTTCATCAACCTATCAAGGAAATAGTTACTTTCATAATAAACACTCACTTAATCTAAAAACTTCAGTTTGAAATATTCAAAGACTGACTTTGAGTTCAGACTCTCCAGCGCCTGTTTACTTTGCTAACCTTTATAAAAGCCGTACTCTCTTAAAAATGTTGTTTTTTATGGCACTCATTTTGACCTAAAAGCTGTGCCTAGGAGAATCGTAGTTAGACCAGTAACTGTAAGTGCGGTTATCGCAATTGGGCTATCAGTCGTACCTATGACACTCCTAGCTTGACTACTAATGGTAAAAACAGTTATTGTACTTAGATCGGTATCCGTAGGTATGCTTCTCGTAGTTATACCGGTGACCGTACGCATGGTTATATAATCTTGTTGATAACTATCAATGCGGTAATCATAATTGAAGTGGTAACCGTAAATGCATTTATCGTAGCTGCACCAATAGATTTACTTAAAATAATCGTAGTTTGGCGAGTAACCATAACTGAGATGATAGTAATTAGATTGGTAAGCATAGCTACGGCTGTTGTAGTTAGATTGATAACTCTGGTATCCGTGATGATAGTTAGATCCGTAACCGTATATAAAGTGATCTTAGATGTACCAGTAACCATTAGTGCGATTAGCGCAATTGCATCGAAAAACCTATGTACAATGATTGCAACTGTAGCAGCAACCATGGGTATAGTTATCGGTTTTCACCAGTGAAATGACCTACACCGTTGTATTTCTAGTCAATATCAATACTGTCCATATAGAACTACGAAAATTTGCGATGATAACCGGTTTCCGCTATTACTCAGACAACAGAAGACTGAATGCTTCCAGTAGTACTAATATGCCAGTCTCCATTATGGCCTTCTACTACCTTATCAGCTCGATTCTCTGTTGAACGCCAAAGTTCTGATCAATATTCCCCAAAATTAATTAGGACGAGGGATCACTTCTTCTAAGAAAATTAAGTACTCGAGTTACTGAGATGTACCGTATAGGAGAGACACCGAAATACAGAAAAGTGACCGGTGCACCGGTCTCACCGGCCCACCGTACCCCGGTGCACCGTCCACCGGTCTCACCGGTCCATCGGTTCACCGTTCACCGGTCTCACCGGTCCACCGGTTCACCGTTCACCGGTTTCACCGGTCCACCGGTTCACCGTACCGACCGGTGAACCGGTGGACGGTGAATCGATCGACCGGTGAGACCGGTGAACGGTGAATCGTCACCGGTGCATCCCTAACCATGGGTATGGTTATCGGTTTTCACCAGTGAAATGACCTACACCCTTGTATTTCTAGTCAATATCAATACTGTCCGTATAGAACTACGAAAATTTGCGATGATAACCGGTTTCCGCTATTACTCAGACAACAGAAGACTGAATGTTTCCAGTAGTACTAATATGTCAGTCTCCATTATGACTTTTTCCAACCTTATCAGCTCGATTCTCTGTTTAACGCCAAAGTTCTGATCAATATTCCCCAAAATTAATCAGGACGAGGGATTACTTCTTCTAACAAAAATTAAGTACTCGAGCTACTGAGATGTACCGTATAGGAGAGACACCGAAATACAGAAAAGTGACCGGTCTCACCGGTCCACCGGTTCACCGTTCACCGGTCTCACCGGT